>CM069909.1:75978279-76202401 GCA_036172215.1 Camellia granthamiana
TACTTATAGATTTAGACCCAGTCTTGTTGAGTTTGTTTAGCCCGTAGGGTCTCACTCGGTTTGCAGAGCGCGTTGGACGGTCAGCTAATGGTTTTGGAGGTCGACTGATGACCGGGGGGTCGGACTATGACTGTTGGAAGTCTTGGAGGTCGGCTAATTTTTGGAGGTCGGCCGATGACTATTGGAAGCCTTGGGGGTCGGCCGAGCAATTTTAGAGGTTGGCGGAGTACTTTGGCGGTCGGCCAGTGCTCTTTGTCAATGGGCCGATGGATTTGAGATGGTCTATTGCTCGCGGAACGAGTGGTGGAAGAAATGGTCCCTATTGTTGCTGAGGACGGCTGTTTTGGACTTGATCCTAATTGTGATGGACGATTTGTAGAGGCGGAGGGGTAGAAACTGGTAGTTCTTGTTGGAACATGGCTTGGTTTTGCTCAATCAGTCTGTCTGAGGCTTTGTAAACTCGGTCTGGCCGAGGTCTTCGTGCTCAGTCTAGCTGAGGTCTTCGTTCTCAGGCTGGCTGAGGCTTTGAGTAGTGCTCAGTCTGGCTGAGGCTTTAAGTAACTTGGTCTGGCCGAGGTCTTCATGCTCAGTCTGGCTGAGGCGTTATGTAACTCGGTCTGGCCGAGGTCTTCGTGCTCAGTCTGGCTGAGGTCTTCGTGCTCAGTCTGGCTGAGGTCTTCGTGCTCAGGCTGGCTGAGGCTTTAAGTAGTGCTCAGTCTGGCTGAGGCTTTGAGTAGTGCTCAGTCTGGCTGAGGCTTTAAGTAATGCTCAGGCTAGCTGAGGTCTTCGTGCTCAGGCTGGCTGAGGCTTTAAGTAATGCTCAGGCTGGCTGAGGTCTTCGTGCTCAGGCTGGCTGAGGCTTTGAGTAGTGCTCAGTCTGGCTGAGGTCTTCGTGCTCAGGCTGGCTGAGGCTTTGAGTAGTGCTCAGTCTGGCTGAGGTCTTCGTGCTCAGTCTGGCTGAGGTCTTCGTGCTCAGGCTGGCTGAGGCTTTGAGTAGTGCTCAGTCTGGCTGAGGCTTTAAGTAACTCGGTCTGGCCGAGGTCTTCGTGCTCAGTCTGGCTGAGGTCTTCGTGCTCAGTCTGGCTGAGGTCTTCGTGCTCAGGCTGGCTGAGGCTTTAAGTAGTGCTCAGTCTGGCTGAGGCTTTGAGTAGTGCTCAGTCTGGCTGAGGCTTTAAGTAATGCTCAGGCTAGCTGAGGTCTTCGTGCTCAGGCTGGCTGAGGCTTTAAGTAATGCTCAGGCTGGCTGAGGTCTTCGTGCTCAGGCTGGCTGAGGCTTTGAGTAGTGCTCAGTCTGGCTGAGGTCTTCGTGCTCAGGCTGGCTGAGGCTTTGAGTAGTGCTCAGTCTGGCTGAGGTCTTCGTGCTCAGTCTGGCTGAGGTCTTCGTGCTCAGGCTGGCTGAGGCTTTGAGTAGTGCTCAGTCTGGCTGAGGCTTTAAGTAACTCGGTCTGGCCGAGGTCTTCGTGCTCAGTCTGGCTGAGGTCTTCGTGCTCAGTCTGGCTGAGGTCTTCGTGCTCAGGCTGGCTGAGGCTTTAAGTAGTGCTCAGTCTGGCTGAGGCTTTGAGTAGTGCTCAGTCTGGCTGAGGCTTTAAGTAATGCTCAGGCTAGCTGAGGTCTTCGTGCTCAGGCTGGCTGAGGCTTTAAGTAATGCTCAGGCTGGCTGAGGTCTTCGTGCTCAGGCTGGCTGAGGCTTTGAGTAGTGCTCAGTCTGGCTGAGGTCTTCGTGCTCAGGCTGGCTGAGGCTTTGAGTAGTGCTCAGTCTGGCTGAGGTCTTCGTGCTCAGTCTGGCTGAGGTCTTCGTGCTCAGGCTGGCTGAGGCTTTGAGTAGTGCTCAGTCTGGCTGAGGCTTTAAGTAACTCGGTCTGGCCGAGGTCTTCGTGCTCAGTCTGGCTGAGGTCTTCGTGGGTAGGATCTGATACCATGCCCCTCACGGCTTTAATTACTTGGTCTGGCCGAGGTCTTCGTGGGTAGGATCTGATACCATGCCCCTCACGGCTTTAATTACTCGGTCTGGCCGAGGTCTTCATGCTCAGTCTGGCTGAGGCTTTTTGGTCTGAAATGTTATGAAATGTGCAACATGGATAAAAGAAGTTTGAATATCTTACTCATGATGTCCTTGAGGAGAAAGAAGTAGACCATTCGGATATGGCGGAGGCGCTGGGGCTCCGTTTTCGTGCTCAGTCTGGCTGAGGCTTTTTGATCTGAAATGTTATGAAATGTGCAACATGGATAAAAGAAGTTTGAATATCTTACTCATGATGTCCTTGAGGAGAAAGAAGTAGACCATTCGGATATGGCGGAGGCGCTGGGGCTCCGTCTTAGTGCTCAGTCTGGCTGAGGCTTTTTGATCTGAAATGTTATGAAATGTGCAACATGGATAAAAGAAGTTTGAATATCTTACTCATGATGTCCTTGAGGAGAAAGAAGTAGACCATTCGGATATGGCGGAGGCGCTGGGGCTCCGTCTTCGTGCTCAGTCTGGCTGAGGCTTTTTGATCTGAAATGTTATGAAATGTGCAACATAGATAAAAGAAGTTTGAATATCTTACTTATGATGTCCTTGAGGAGGGAGAAGTAGACCATTCGGATATGGCGGAGGCGCTGGGGCTCCGTCTTAGTGCTCAGTCTGGCTGAGGCTTTTTGATCTGAAATGTTATGAAATGTGCAACATAGATAAAAGAAGTTTGAATATCTTACTTATGATGTCCTTGAGGAGGGAGAAGTAGACCATTCGGATATGGCGGAGGCGCTGGGGCTCCGTCTTATTGGTGCTGAAGTTGTCGACCGACCTATGTTGCCGACCGACTAATGTTGCTGACCGACCACTGTTTGCCGACCGACCACTGTTTGCCGACCGAGCTATGTTGCCGACCGACCACTGTTTGGCGACCGACCTAGTTTGCCGACCGAACTATGTTGCCGACCGAGCCATATTGCCGACCGACCACTATTGCCGACCGAGCTATGTTTGCCGACCGACCACTGTTTGCCGACCGAGCTATGTTGCCGACCGAGCTATATTGCTGACCGACCACTATTGCCGACCGGGCTATGTTTGCCGACCGACCACTGTTTGCCGACCGAGCTATGTTGCCGACCGACCACTGTTTGGCGACCGACCTAGTTTGCCGACCGAACTATGTTGCCGACCGAGCCATATTGCCGACCGACCACTATTGCCGACCGAGCTATGTTTGCCGACCGACCACTGTTTGCCGACCGAGCTATGTTGCCGGCCGAGCTATATTGCTGACCGACCACTATTGCCGACCGAGCTATGTTTGCCGACCGACCACTGTTTGCCGACCGAGCTATGTTGCCGACCGACCACTGTTTGCCGACCGACCACTGTTGCCGACCGAGCTATGTTTGCTGACCGACCACTGTTTGCCGACCGACCTATGTTGCCGACCGACCACTGTTTGCCGACCAAATAATGTTACTGGGTTGGTTGGCAGTGCACGGGGCTCAAGGTGCAGGGATGCATGTGATGATGTGACATGACACAGACGTAGGGAAAAGAGAGAGAGTTAGTGGCTTGGGAAGTGTAGCCCATGTCTTCACGTGGGGCAATCTGGGCCTTTGATATAGATCAAATAGGAAATACCTGTCCAGAGCTTTGTTCTTGAACTTTTTGCTTGTGTGTTTGTTGTTGTTTTTTTTTTTGAAGTCTTGACGACTTTGAATTGCTTGGTACGGGGGTTGATTTTGGTGCGTGGGTAGACTTCCGCAATGCTCACCAACGACAATGGTGAGGTGAGAGAATCATGGTGCCGGCGAGAGAAGTGTAGGCGGGGAAAACGTCGCCGCCGCCGATAGGAAGCCATGAATCATGTGGTAACCATTCACTCCGACACTGAAGGTGGGTGAAAAGGAAGCTATTTCCGGTGACAATGAGCACAACTGCCAATCGGACGAGTTTTCCCACAGACGGCGCCAACTGATGTTACCAGTTTTGTCGGAGGAGGAATGGGTCGGACAAGGCCCGGAGCTCCACAGGATGATTGAACTTCGTCTTCCCAGTTGTACCTGCACCAAGTCCGTCAAGAAGGAACCCGGAGGTGGGGTTCCTTCCGGAGGACCCTCCGATGTTTAAGTTAGAGGAGTCTCTAGTATAAAAATGGAAGCTTTTAGCTTCAGGAGGAAGAAGAAGTAGATAGATAGAGAGAGAGTGATTACTTGTATATATATTGATTTCTTCCATACCTTTCTGGCGTCTTCTTCTTGTCTGGCCCTTGGGCCTAAGTTGGGTTAGGAATTGTTTGGACAGCCCATTGGGCCACTTATTTGGGGCTATGCCCATCAGAAATATTTTTGTTATTTTGGATGACATTTTCTTTCCAGTTTTTCCCTTTTATGTTTGAATTTTTTTTAACTTATCTATTCAAATTGTTCAAAAAAATTATCTGTTAAAATTTATATATGTTCAAATTATCTATTGAAAAAATCTATTTGTTAAAATTATCTGTTTAAAATTCTATATGTTGAAATTTACCATATTTATTTTTTTATTTGTTAAAATTTATCAATTTGAACAGATTTGAACCTTTTATCTTTGCAAATTTTCGTCGCTGCAACACAACACACAACAAAATCACAATCAATTCCCTATTTATTTCTCTCTCCACACATTGAAACTCAAATACCTAATTTCCTGCACTTGATCCGTTGCACACTCTGAAGATTATGATTCAAAATATGTATTTAACTTTAATCATTCTACAACAACAAGAATATACAGAGACTGAGAGAGATAGATAGATGAGAGTTAATTTGAGAGTGAGAAAATGAATTATGACTAGATCCATAACCTTGCAACATTTGTCATCTTATCATTTTTGTCCATTGTGTAGTCAAATCTATGAGCATTAATTTTAGAGAGAGAAAATAAATCTAGATTCATGACTTGCACACTTGTCGTCATCATCTTCTTCCACCCGTACTCTGTCTTTGGATTATGGCACAACAGTAACTATTCTGCTTTCATTGAAAGTTATGAATTTATTTTTATAATTTAAATTATTTATTTTCTAAGATTCGTCGAATAATTCATACATATTAAAAATTATATTGATCTGATATCCGGTAGCTACGTGTTTGGATTGCATATTTTTTTTATACTACTTTAAAAGGAAAACACATTATTTTTTTATAAAAAATGTAATCCAATCACATAGTTACCGATATCCGATTAATATGATTTTTGATATGATTGAAATATTCGACGAATCTTACAAAATTAATGATTCAGATTATACAAATAAATCTATAATAAACCTCAAATTGAGACATGACAATTACTATTGTGCCCTTGACACAGCAGCAATCCCTCTTTCCTTTGAGGTATGGAGTTGTTACGTACTTTGATCAAATTGACACATTGATTAAATTGTAAGAAACCAATTAAATCCTAGCAATCATTACCAAAATTTTAGTATTGTCTCCTTAAATTTTGTAATTGTTATTCCTAGAATTATTTTATTCCAATTGGAACCATAGTTTATAGTAATATGGTTATACATGCCAAACTTCAAAAGTTTCTATAATTATATTTTAAAAGTTTAAGAGGTATAACAATAGACAGAGTGTTGCACGTTTGGTTTTCAATTTTTTGTTTTTGTTTTTCTTTAAAACACAATCACAACATAATCCTTTTAAGTATAGAAAATAAAAATAAAAACACAAAAAAATGTATTTAGAAAATAATTCATATATTTTAAATGATGGATATTGATATCATCTATTTAATATGAGTTGTTGTCGAATTATTTTAGCCAATTTCTTTGTATATATCTTTTTTTTTATTTTAATAAAAAAAATTTATATTTATTTTTGTATAAGTGAAATAAATACGAAATATAAAAAAATCATTTTTATAGTCGGCTAAATTTAGCTCCAGCACAACAAGAGCGCCAAGTTCCCTTCTATAACAAAAGTGATAATAATTTTGGAATTAACATCCATGTAATAATAACGGAACCGTGCTATACACCCCCAGTGGGGGTCGCACCCCCAGTGAGGTGGCGCACCCCCACTGGCTGACAACTGAAAAAAAAAAAAAAAAAAAAGTGTGTTTTTTGCCTAATCAAGGGCTGCCACCTCACTGGGGGTCGACCCCCAGTGGGGGTCTGAAGCAAAATTCAATAATAACGTAAGGAGAATTACAAGGAGCTTATCTTATTGAAAATAAGTTCTAGTAAAATTGAAATTAATAATAATTTTTTGTAACGATTTTTTGCATGTCACTAAAAATTAACAATTAGTAACTTTTTTTTTTTATAATTTTTATAAATTGTCTCTAAAATTTATAATTAGTTCTTTTTTTTCTGTGACCAATTTTTTAAATTGTCCCTGAAAGTTAAAATTAGTGACATTTTGTTTGTGACAATTTGACACTAAAACTTATAATTAGTGACATTTTTAGTAACAAAATTTTTAAGCTGTTGTTGAAAATTAACAATTAGTAATATTTTTTTAATAATGTTTGATAAAAAATGTCATCTCACAAAATCTATGAGATTATAAGTCCACCTATTAGGATTTACACGTAAATCTACCAAAAATTTATCTATTGAAAATTCTATCTGTAAAAATTCACCAAACTTCTTTTTTTCTATATATTGAAATTTATCAAGCATATTTCCCTTATTTGTTGAAATTTATCAATTTGAACAGATCTTCTGAGCCTTTTATCTGTGCAAATTTTAGTTGCAACAACACAATACAGAATACAGAATACACAACAAAATCACAATTAATTTTCTATTTGTTTCTCTTTCCACACATAGAAACTTAAATACTCAATTTCCTGCACTTCATTCGTTGCACACCATGAAGCTTATGAATGGAATCATAGTCAGTATATACATAGATAAACAATTGCCTTATTCTTACTTTAATCACTCTACAACAACAATTAATTACAAATATGTGGGGATATATTTTCTGAGTACCAACACGTGGCCAAGGTGACGCCGATGTGTCAGCCAAGGTGCCACGTGTCCTGGTCGTGATATCGAGGTGATCTCGGCTAGGCCGAGGTTATTTCCGAAGATATCAGAAACCGGGATAAGCGGATAAGGGACAAGAATCCTAGAATAAAGAAGGGACTCAGCCTGGATAAGGATAAAACTCTTAGGGAGTTTATCTTTATCTATTTGAAGAGTCCAAGTTAAGCACTAGCTAAAGTCCATTGAAGCAAGGCGTCTGTTGGGACTAGGATTGAGTTGGTTATAAAAGAGAGGTACTCCCGATGGGTCTAAGGTATGCAATTTATATTCAGAACAGTGAGTTAAAACACTATTGATTATCTTTGAGAGATAACTGATTTGATCGTCGGAGTGCCCCCGGGTGGACGAACCACCACCGGAATCTCTTCTTTCTGTTACAGGTCATTCAGGCGCCATCTATTCCGTCAGTGCTCTCCAGTTAAATACTAAGTTGATAGTGTGGTCAGAAAATCACCTACACAATTTGGCGCCATCTGTGAGAACGAAAGGAGAATAGATGGCCAGTGACAGGCAGAAGGAAAAGGTTGGGGACGAAATCCCTACTGGGAACGGTAAACATATTGACCCTAACATGGAGAAAGATGGTTGCAATGAGGAAACTCAGGACTGGAGTCATGACAAGAAAGACGTCGGCCAAGAGGGCGACGTACCAAAGAAATCGGATCGAGGCGCGTATTACAATGAGGACAACCTCCAGGTATGGAAAGATAGATGCCTGCGGAGAGACGAAGAGGTAAAAGAGATGGCGAAGAAATTGGTGGACCTGTAATCGGTCGTCCATTTCATGATGCAAAACAATGTCATGCAGCCACCATTCCTACAGCAAGATACGCCGATTCCAGCTGCCAATGCCTAGAAGGGATGGCAGAAAACTATCCCTGCAGCCCCTCAGCACACCAGGAGCGAAAAACACTCTCACCGGCCCTCAAGGGAGGTCGGGCGAGGAGAGTCGAGGAGGGAAGAATCTCAAAGGACACATCGCACCAAGGAAGCAAACCCCAGAGAACATAGGCATGTTCAAAGGCAGGAGCTGTGCTTCGACACAACTCATGGAGAAAGGTCAAAAAGGACTCACAACGAAGCTGAAAGTAGTACACCTAAAAGACTGCAATTAGGAGATAGCCGAGCTCCTGGGCGGACCAAAGAGGACTTGAGAGATTACCTCAAGAGGAAGCAAGATCATGCCGAGGTAACTTCCCCTGTTAAACCGAGAACACCATTCTCGGTAGAGTTAGACAAAGTTGAGGCCCCAAAGAGATTCAGTATGCCGAGGTTCCAGATATACGATGGAAAGTTGGACCCCAACTTTCACGTCGGATTATACCTAAACTCAATGGCATTGTACACTGGAAATGAGCTGTTGCTCTGCAAAGTGTTCCCCTTATCCTTCGGGGAGATTACATCGGATTGGTTTCACAAATTGCCGAAAGAAAGTGTGAAGACCTGGGAAGGCTTGGCCGAGATGTTCGTGGCCAGGTTGGTGACAAACAAACTACAGCCATTAAGGGTAGACGCCCTAATGGCTCTGAGAATCAGTAAGGATGAAAGCCTTAGGGCCTACGCAAAAAGGTACTATGAGGTGTTTAACCGAATACCTTAGTGCAACCAAGAGGTGGCGGTCGTATCTTTCAAGAACGGCATAAAAGATGATTGTCCACTACGAAAGTCTTTGGCAAAAGCATTGCCAAAAAGCATGGAAGAGCTCATGGCCAGATTCGAGAAATATGCCAGAGCCGAGGAAGATACGTTAGGGACTAAGGAGATAAAGCAAGAGAAAGGAAACGGCTCGCCGAAGCGAAGCCGAGGTAACAATGGATCCAACAAGTAAGAGATAGGACTAAGGGCTGCACAGGCAGTCACAACTGTGTTTCGAATCCCCATTCACAAAGTCCTGGATAAAATCCAAACCTAATCCTATTTCAGAGCACCAGCAAGGGTACCAGGAGAGTTTACGGGAAGAAGCCATGGTACGCATTGTGCTTATCATAACGAAGATGGGCATATGACTCAAGGTTGCAAAGCCCTGAAGGCACACCTGGAAGACTTGGTAAGGCAAGGCCATTTGAGGGACCTTGTAAACGAGGCCAGGATAAGGGAAGAGCAGGGAATACTTCCTTAGGCACCGGCAGCTCCACCTCCCCCAGCACAGCAGCCACAAGCAGGCAGACCTCAGGTGATTAACGTAATTCACTCGAAGGTCAACGAAAATGAAATACGGGAGGAGACCCAGAAGGTGAGGCACTTACAGCATGTGTACCAAGTAAGGGAGAAAAGATGTCAGGCCGAGGAGTACTAGAGACCAGTAGTGTCCTTTACTGAAGCCGACCTGGAGATGGTCCAACATTCGCACAACGATGCCTTGGTAGTATCCCTCCAGGTTGGGGAGTGCCAAGTGAAGCGCATCCTCATTGACCAAGGCAGCTCTTGTAACATCATGTATGTCAGATGTTACAAGGAGTTTGGCCTTCACTCAGACGATATGGAGCAATCTAATGGCCCCATGGTCGGGTTCAATAGAACGCCGACGTGGCCACTGGGAACAGTAAGGCTGGCACCAAGAAGATAAAGACAGAGTTCACCATAATCGACACACCCTCTTCTTACAATGCTATCCTGGGAAGGCCATGGTTGCATGCAATGGGGGTTGTTCTCTCAACATTGCATCAACTATTGCGGTTCCCAACAGAGCATGGGATAGAGGAGGTCAGAGGAGATCAGCTGCAGGCAAAGAACTGCTCCATGGCAGCAATGAAATCCACCTGCAGCATACGAGAACCAGAGAAGGCAGAGATCGAAGACGAGGACGTGTGTAGACACCCCATTTTTGACCGCCCTCAAGACTTGGGCATTACTGATGGTTTGCTCGGTGTTGAGAGATGTGCAGGGCACAGGTTCATTTTCTTCGGCAAGAAGAGAGGTAAATCTTTCAAAAGACCTTGCTTAGGGGTTTGAAGTTGAAGAAAAGAGGAGGAGAGGGGAGAAAACAAGTTGGAGAAGAGGTTCGGCATGAATCCGGGTAGGAGAGAATCGAGCAGCCCTCGCTAAATCGGGCTTATTCAATTGCATATTTGGATATGGGCTATGAGGCCACCACCATTGGAAAGAAGACTTCCGGGGCTTCACTTTGCACTCAAGAATCTCCTAGAGCCAAGTCCGGGTGGAGGAGATATGATTGGTTGAAGCTGGGCATCATCCCGGTTGGATCGAGTCTGTGCGGCTTCACGGAAAAGGGCATAACGTTTTGCACAGGAGGAATTTTGATGCAAGGTTTGCGCCATTGGAAAGCTAACTTCCGGGGCTTCGATTTTCATATCCACCGGCACTTTTTTGACCTCAGGAGCATCTATCGGCACTCTATTTAGCCGACCGGCACTATATAGTGCCGACCGGCACTTTATTTTGACCAATGATCAAATTTTCTAGCCAGTTTGCACCCTTTGCACCCTCCAAGCCTGGTGCATGCCAGCTGTGCCAGCTGGGATGCACAGAACCAGAGCCACGTGCATATATGTATCTATTTTGGAGCCTTGGACCCCATTTTGTGCACCCTTTGCTCATGGATTCTTGAGGAAGCCTTGACCCCTTGTCTTGGCTTCCTCAAGAAGCCTACCAGCTGTCCAAGCTTCCCCAATACACCTTGCACCCTTTGCCCCTTTGATATAGCTTCTCTAAGAAGCTTGGAGCTTGCCTTTGCCTATATAAGAGAGGCTCCTCTTCCTTTGTGAAGGGTTGGTGGTTTTAGAACAAAAAAACCAGAAGATATATATGCATATCTGATATATACATATATATCTCACCTCCCTTTCTATATCTATCTCATTCAACCTCCAAACCCCATAGTTCTTGGGCCATTCCTTCATCAACCCATAACACAACTCATACACACTCCACACCAGTGACTTGGGGGACATTTGCAAAGGTTAGGAGCTCATTTTCTTCAATCAAAACCTGCTGGTTTGCTGGTCTTCAAGGGTAAGTCTTCATCTTCCCCTTTCTAGCCGTTTCTTGCTTCATATCTAAGCCTTGCTTGCAAGCACTCTTGGGCTCCGACCCAAACTTCAAATAGTCTTATTTTGGGGTCCTCTTCATGTTTGATTGAGGACCCCTTGCTGTTTGGTGATTGCATCTAGCACCTATCTCAATATCCTCTTGTATGTCATCTATTTTGCATGCTATTTTTGACTTATGTATGATCTGATTTGAGGCATAATGTAAGCTGTAAGTAGGCTTATCTTGAGCCCTTCTTCAACATTGTTGAAGGGCTCAACATTGTTTGCATACTCCATGTGCTACTTGCTTTAGAATCCATGTTTTACCCTCATTTTTGCACGGTTTGTTAGCCTACCATGCTTCTGTTTTTGGGTCTTCGACAGGCCTGAAAAAGGTCTTAGTTTGACCCCCTCTACATGTCTCATGAAGGGTATTTGGCTGTTTGGTGCACCCTTTATATACCTCATGTTGTGGCCTCATTTTGCCCTTGTTTTGCATGACATTTTGAGCCTATTTGTATGCTGATTTTGGCTCGGCCATCTGCTGTAAATAGCCATATTTTGGGCCTCTCTACAACATTGTAGAAGGGCCCTCACTTGTTTGGAGCCTCCATGTATCGGTTATCTCTTTGCCCTCCTTGTGACCCTTTCCTTGCGTAGGATTTTTCCCATACTTGTATGTGTTTTTGTGGCCATGTAATCAACTGAAAAATGCTTTTTTTGGGACTGTCTAGCTGCTGTCTTCATACTTCATGTTCATATCTTGCATGTTTGGCATAGCTATAGGCCATTTCGGGTGCCAAATTTCATGTTTCGGGACCATTCCGTGTATCGGGTGTTGTTTTATCACATTTCGGGGCTGTTTTGCCCCTCATTTAGCTACTGAAATATTGCATGCTCGTATGCCATACTTCATGTTTCATTAGAGTACCATTTCATGCCTTTATGCCATTGCCTCGGTTTGCGTGCCCGTGTGCACGCATTTCGAGGCACTTCATTTTCATCTCACGGCCTCTTATGTGAGTGTGGCTGAGGCTCTCTCATGATAGTGTAAGTCCATGTTGCATTGTATATGCCATTTTAGTCCCATCGCATTGTGTATGCCATTTCCTCGGTTTGCGTGCCCGTGTGCACGTATTTCGAGGCATCTCATTTTCATCTTATGGCCACTGTTTTAGGCTTGTTTGAGGCTGCCTAATCTAGTTTAAGTCCATTCCCTCATGTGTTGTAGCATGCTTACTTTGTATGTGTTGCTTAGGTTGTGTGCCTAGCATGTTTATATACTTGCATGTTCATATTGTATGTTAGATTGCATACTTAGGTTGCATTTGACATGCATGCTTTACCTCTTGAATTGAATATGATAGAGGTTGAGCTCTTTGTTTGTTTATGTGCATTTCATTCCACATTGAAATTGCACACTTTGGCTTCTTGGGCCATCATGCATTGAAATGCGTGATTGGTGGCCCGGGGATCGAGGGCCATGCTCCCTTGAGTCCATTGCATGATAGGGAGTGTGTCCGTGCATACATTTGTCCCAAAATTCCATACCATGCTCTGTTGCTGTCTGTTGCTGTCAAAACTGTCTCCTGCAGGAATTTAGTGCCGACCGGCACACTTTTTGTGCCGATAATCTCAATTGCAGCCGGTGGCCAAACCCTGCAGCCGATGGTCAAACCCTTCAGCCGGTGTTAATATCCAGGGTATGTGGAAGGTTTCCCAGGACTCTGGCAATTTTCCAGAGAGGCAGGGCAGCAAAAGCAGAGGGAACAGAGGCATGGTGCGGGTTCCCGGGCAAGGCGGACATCGAGCATGCATCATTCGCGCATCCCGAGGCGAGGGGCTGTGGCCCCCTTTTATTTCACATTTATTTATTCAGTAATTAGAATTTGTAATATTTATTCATTTATTTTTGGACTGTATTATTATTTTGGTCCCTCCGAGTGAGGGCGCAATTGTAATAAGCGTGGGTGAGTGTGTGTATGTCTTCCAACCCCCACTTCTTTCTTCCCTTTTATTTACCTGCTTTGATGGTAGATTAGGGCACGTTTATTTTAGCATACCTTATGCTATGCATGCGTGCATTCATGCATTTGTTTACATGCACCGGGCTCGGTACATCATACAAACTGCATTGTATTTTCAATTCCAAATTGAATATGTGCTATTTGATAGCATTTCACATGTCATTTTAGGGTTAGCCGAGCCTACTCTAGATTGCATTTTTGTATGCGTTGCATTAGCCATTTAACATGATCTAGGTCATGCATGTTTGCTAACCGATTTCTTGTTTTGGCGCGGAGTACGATGTAAGTCTTTACGCTTTAGCATATGGCATGCGTGTGAATGTTGCCATGACAGTATGCTTGCCATGCGGCTAAATGCTTACGTGATATTGCTGTTTGAATGCCTGTGGGTGGAGGTTGGATTGCTTGAGTTGGGATAACTCATTGAAATCCGCGTTTTAGCCTACTTGCGAGTAGCAAAAACTAACACGTTTTTCAAAGCAAAACGGATATGCAATGTTTATTTCCAAATTAGGCAATCTAGTCTATACTTGTTTGCTGTGCGCATAACATAGTAATTCTAGGCTAATAATTGGAATAAGAACGCATAAAGTTTTCAAAAATGGATATCACGGTTAGTAGAGGCCGGTCTTCGGACCGGGCGAGAGGGGGTGCTCATAGCTGACCTTCCCCGATCGTACCCAAGCTCCCGAGCCAAGTCACTTTGGTGATGACGGACACGTGGCCTTCGGCACCGAGTTAGGGTTTCCTAAATTTCCCCATTTTAAAATATTTAGGTGGCGACTCTGTAATCTGGCAAAGCAGTCCATGTTTGGCACTTCTTTTCAAAAATCTTTTCTCAAAACGAGTTGCCAGAGTTGGACTCTTTGGTTCAGATTTAGAACCGCAACACAAAAAGGGAGTCCGAGCTGTAGCGAGGTCCCACGCGGGCGTTGTTACAGTTCTGGCGACTCTGCTGGGGGGATTTTAGAGAGCTTGACTCGAACTCGTGATATCCTGTTTTGACTACACTTATGTGTTTCTTTGCATTGCATGTGCATTGGTGCGCCTAGGACACCGTGTTGGCCATCTGCTATTCGTGAGTGGTTTGCCGGAGGCTTGTCTTGTCAAGGCATGTCCATAAGGCTGACGCGTTGCGGGTTCTGCCAGTATGGGAACACAAACCCCGGTTTTACCGGGGCACCCTTTCGACCATTCGACCTAGTGCATATCGAAATCCGTAGTGACCATTCCAAACTAGGACAGGTTGCTCACCCGATATTAGGTTGTTTGAAACCACTGCGTGCGTAGTGAAACCCTAGCTCTTGACAAAATAGGACAGGGAAACCCTACCCCAACATAGGGGTGTATTGGCTCTCATTTACTTGCTATGTGCTTTTAGAGTGTATCTCTACAGGGAATGCATATACCAGTTTGCAAGTTTGGGTATCCGGCCTGCGGGCACCAGTATCAGTATTTTGAGAATCAGTTATATCTGCGGGTATCAGATTCAGATTTGGGGCAGTGATTTCGGGGAACAGTGATCAGTAATAGAATACAGTCAGTTCAGCTTTGCTCATATCGCTTCCAGTGAAGTTGAGCTGAGATGCTGTCTGTTTTCTCTTTTGCTAGGTAGTCTTGGAATCATAGCTTCAGAAGGCTCCACTATCCCCCGGGTACATTGGATTTGTGCAGATAGACTTTGTCAAGTCAGAGACTCAGTTCAAGAGTAATCAGGGCCAGGAGAAGGCTAGTCAGGCACAGACCACCAGTACAACAGCTACTAGATCAGTGATCTTTGAGCAGTCGGGTTGAGATTTCCGAGGCCTACTGCAGACACAGATATACCGGTTGCTCAGTTAGACCAGGGCAATATGTCGAGTTTGGAAGAGATGGTGCGCCAACTCCAGGATAGTATGAAAGCTATGCAGCAAGACGCTGTCCGTCAAGCGGAATTCACCAAGCAACAGGCTGTGGTCATAGCCCAACAGGCAGAGACAATTGCCAGGTTAGAGCAGCAAGCCGGGGCATCTGCTTCGCATCAGGTTCCTCTCCCACCAAGGGTTTCGATACCCGAGGAGACGCCAAATGTCCAAAATGTCCAAAAGGATACAGGCCTTCCAACGGGGCTAGCTCCGCCCCCGATTCTACCGCAACTATCCAAGGCACCCATGCCTATCAATGTACCGGACTCTCCCTTTGAGTTCGAAGCGGACCCCACAGCGCTGAAGCTGAGTAAGTTGGAAAAAATGTTTAAGAAATCCCAAGGAGTCAAGTCCATCCCGGACATCGAAGATGGATACACGGACACAGCTGTGACATTGCCAGACAGGTTCAAGATGCCTCACATGGACCGTTTTGACGGGTCCAGGAGATCCCATGGTCCACCTGAGTTTGTTTTCAGATGTTCTGCGCCCGATGGGCTTGACAAGATTACAGAAGCTCTCCCTCTTTAGCAGGACCCTGTCGGGTATCGCGGCCATCTGGTACTCCAAATTAGAGCACTCAGTGAAACAAAGCTGGGAGGAGATGTCCGAGGCCTTCGTCGCACAATATTCATACAATACCCAGATTGAAATCACAACCCGTGATCTTGAGACAACCAGGCAAGAGCCAAAAGAGGGCTTCTCTAACTTTGTGGCCCGCTGGAGGGCCAAGGCCTCAATGATGACCACTAGGCCAACGGATAAGGATCAAATACGGATGGTTGTGCGCAACCTCCAACCCAAGCTTATGCAAAAGATGATTGTGCTCCCCTTCCCCACCTTTTTAGATCTACATGAGATGGGAGTACAGATCGAGGATGCGATGAAGCAGGGTCTGATTGACCAAGACCGAGAGCAGCCCAAGAGGGCATTCAACCGCAGTTCGAATGCAACCACCGGTGGTGATGCAGCTGCTAGGACTTCAGACGTGGGCATGGTCACCACCACCACACCAAGAGCAGCCACCCCCTTTGTTGGTGCATCCACTTCAAACCCCCGAACTTCAGACTATCTACCCCGAGGCAAGAGGGTTTTCACCCACTCTATATGTCTTTGTCTAAAGCCCTGGGGGTCCTACTCAGGAAAGGACATCTGAAACCATTAGAGCAACGGCCTCTACCCGATCCTCTCCCTCCAAAGCATGACCCAACTAAGTACTGTGCTTTCCATCAACAAATCGGTCATGACACCGACAGTTGTGTCCGTCTTCGTCACGAGATACAAAATCTGATTGACAACGGGGTCATCCCCGCACCAGCTCCGCAAAATCTATCGGCACTTGATCAGTGAACCCGTGGGGGGGGTAATGTGACTGTGATCGGGGGATGAACCACCTGCGGGCGGCGTTCCGTTTACTTCAGATGTGGTGGGCGGCATGCACTGTTTTGAGCAATGTACAAATGCTGTTAATTTTGCTTTCTGACTTGGGCATTGGGTCAGTCTCGTCTTTTTGTATTGAGTCAGTCTTTTCATACTGAGTCAGTCGGGTCTGTCTTGTTGTATCGAGTCAGTCCTGTTTTGTCAGAGTCGGGTGATTTCGGGGGAGTTACCTCGGACATCACTTGCTGGTTTTGCGTCTTTCTTTTCATTTTGTTCTGAGTCTGTTTCTGCCAGGGAATCAGTTATGCCAATAGGTTTTGAATGGAACAGCAGTGATTTTCACACTCTTGCGTTTGCTTCTGCCGTGTGCTAGTCGTGCCAGAATTTCTAAATGAGATGACAGTATTTGACTAAGAGTTCTGTCTTTTCTGTGCCTTGAAGTCGTTGTAATGACCTGAGTTTTTCAAAACCTTTTGAACACTACGGTGAAAACAAAGAGGAAAGAATTCCTCGGGATTTGCAAAAACTTGATCAATTGAGAGAAAGAGAGGCGTGCTAAGCCCTTAATGAATGAAATCATGCTTGTTAGTGTGAGTACTGAGAAGGATCTTGGCTTGATCCAGATTGGTCCTACACTGTCTTCAGCGCGAGCGATTTGTCGCTTTCTTAAAAACTTTCAAAAAATGTTTTGCGCGGTTCTGCGAAGACATGTGTGGAATCGCTCTTGAGATTGTGCAGCTTAGGATCGCTCTCAGCCTCGAGACTTGAGTCCTTGCCTTCAAACCTTGAACTTGCATTCAGAATGTTCAACGGTCAACCACAATGTGGGGCCTGTGTGGCCAGATTCAAAGCAGCCCATGAATTAGAGGCAAGAAAGTCGGATCAAGAAGATCAGAAGATCAGAAGAAGCTTGCAAGGCTAGAACAGAAGTACCCTTTGAACTAGGGGCAAAAAAATATCCGATGTGCTCGAAGAGCCAAAGGTGGATCCTTCTGCAAATCAATACAACAGCCACTCTCCTGGATACAGAGGGCTTCAATCTCAAAACCATTTGGCATGGACTTGTTACACTTTTACCCTTTGAGAGGCTCGCTGGGCCGAAAACCCAGAAGGGCGACCCAGGCAAAAGTTAGAGCAAAGAAGAGAATGAAAAAAAAGAAAAAAGAGAAAAAAATGCAAAGATACAAAAATGCAAAAGAAAAGGAAAAGAAAAATGCAAAAAAAAAAGAAGAAGAAAAAGGAATGAAAAGAATAGAAAAAAAAAAAGAAAGAAAGAAGAACAAAGCTCGCAAGGTCGAAAACCTACAACAGGCGCCTTGGCAAAATTTAGAGCATAAAAAGGAGAGGTTAAATACCCGAGTGTACCTTAACCCCGAACTACGTAAGGCTTGATTCCCATGTTTGGGATACGCAGGCAACTTCACTTTGAAGTCCAGCCGTAAACCCTTCCAAATACAATTGTGTCCATGAAATGGTTTTGACCATCCTTGCCTTCTCTGCATCCGAGAGTTCGGTTGTAATCATCGCTCTGAGGACTGATCACAATGCGCCGCGGTGCCATTCACACAAGGGGCAACTTTCCGTTGCCATTCAATGCGCCGCAGTGCCATCCAAACAAGGGGCAACTTTCCGTTGCCATGCAGTGTCCTTCAGACAAGGGGCAATTTTCCATTGCTTATGGATCCGAGGTTGCGCATCTCAAGAGTAGGTTCTGTGCTTGTTGAGCATTGGCCGTTTGCAAAAAACAGTTTGTGAAAATTTTTACTGAGGTTGACTAATTCTCTCGAAAATTGTTCCATCTTTTCCAAAAACTGGACCATTTCTTGGACCCAAAAAAGGAAAATTTTCAGTGCTCATAGCCTGACTTGTATGATTTTCAAATCAAAAAGTTGAACAAGCATGTAATCTAACTCTCATGTTGGTCAAAACTGTTTTAGTAAAAAAGCAAAAACAAAAAAATGGTCAAAATAATGAACTAGGGGCACAGTTGAGTCAGGCTTCCTGTCTTTCTCCCATTCTCAACATACTTGCCAGAAGGGCACTCTACCTGCCAGAAGAGGGCACAACTGAAGTCAACAGCAAAGGGCTGAAAGCTCTCTCATCCTCCAAGCAACGAGGTATTAAGTCAAGTGCGAAGCACAAATTGGAATGGATCAAGATGTTCCACTTCCTCATTTGGACAGATCTAACCACGTCCAAACTCCCAGCAGGGCATCATCAACCGATGTTAGCTGCAGATTTGCTACACACCCAGTTGTAGCACAACCCCTCTGTGGGAGAAACTCACTGTTGTGAACAAGATTGAGAGTCTGGTAGAATACCAGGGGCAAGAGCCACAATTCCCAGCTTATCCATCAACCACTCGGGGGAGGGATTGAAAATGAGAGATTGAAGAATAGAGAGATGTGCGATGAGAGAAAAAGTGAGAAAAGGGGTTTTGTGAGAAAAACCGAGCTTGAGGGCCGAGTGATGTGAGAATCACAAATGAGAAAAGGGTGGGGAAAAACAATACCCGGAGAAACTGGCTCCTCGTGCACCAAGAGGTCTCTCGTCTTTGTAACACGTCTGTGTGTCGTGTCTCTTGTTTTCTTTTTTCTCGATTCTTGCTTTGAGTCGTTCTGAGCGTGTCTCGATGTCTCTAGGTTGTATACCTTTTGTTTTCTATTGTTGAGTCCTTTGGCTATGGCCAGTCGTAGGCTCAATACCCGGTCGAGAACTCATTTTTTCAATTTCAAAATAAAATCGTTGTGTGCTCAGAGTGCTGTGCCATTATCCACATTTGTGCAAAAAAGGAATTTGTTCTTTCCAAAATCGCAGGGTTGAACCCAGGTCATGAGAGAACAGTAAAATCAGGATCTATCTGAAGCTATATATTTTCCGGACTGCAAAGCAAAAGAAAAGAGGGAAAATCGAAGCATCTGAGTGTGTTTCACCTTCAGCAAATTCCGTGATTGTACTCCGGATGTGCCTCTTCAGGCCTTGTCAATGCTATCAAAGTATGAGTGCGCCTCTACCTCAAGTGTAAGCTGCTTCAAGTCAGAATGGCAATTAAAGCAGCAGCAAATGTTATCTCTTGCCAATATAAACAGGGTGTCCCCTTTTCAGGCAGAGTGTGTTACAAACCCTCCGAGAGGTAAATCGGAGGTTGTGTTTGAATTGGTCTCGTTAAGGCTTGCATTCCCTTATTCGGCATTTTGTTTCAAATATGCGTTGTCACCCATGTTCCACTTGCATTGTTATGCACCGTTACACCTGCATCGTTATGCACATTTTATCTCTTTTTTATACACATTGCGTGCATACGTGCATCGCTTTACTTACATGTGTTCAAGTTCCTTTTCATACACATTGCGTGCATACGTGCATCGCTTTTACTTACATGTGTTCAAGTTCCTCTTTATACACATTACGTGCATACGTGCATCGCTTTACTCACATGTGTTCAAGTTCCTTTTTATACACATTGCGTGCATACGTGCATCGCTTTACTTACATGTGTTCAAGTTCCTTTTCATACACATTGTTCGCGTTGACCGCTTGCTTTACTTACATGTGTTCAATTTCCAGTCTCATCACACATTGCTTGCGCAACTGCATGCTTTACTTACATATGTATTTTCATATTTCATTACACATTGCTTGCATGCGTGCATCATTTTACTCACATGTTCAATTTTCCTATCACACACATTGTACACGTTGTTGCGTGTTCTTTACTTACATGTGTTTGTACTTTCATAGCATTGTTATGATTACTCTAAATTGCATTGTTATGCACTCCCTTTACTTGCATTGTGATGCACGTTTCAATCGCATTGTTATGTACACTCTGTTTTCGAAACACCGGGATACGTCCCTAGGTTTCTTCACCTTCTTTCTGAAACACCGGGATACGTCCCTATGTTTCTCCTATCTTCTCTCCGTAACCTTTGGGATACATCCCTAATCCTTGGGATACGTCCCTAAACCTTGGGATACGTCCCTAACCATTGGGATACGTCCCTAGACACCGGGATACGTCCCTATGTCTCTTCCTCCTTTCTAAACACCGGGATGCGTCCCTACGTTTCTCCCTTCATTTTCAAAACACCGGGATACGTCCCTACGTTTCTCTCTCCTTTCCGAGACACTGGGATACGTCCTTATGTTTCTCTCTTCTTACCGGGATACGTCCCTATGCTTTTTCTCCTTATTCCGAAACACTGGGATGCGTCCCTATGCTTCTCCCTCTTTGGTTACAAGCGTTCGGAATACGTTCCAATGCTCACATCATTCTGAAACACCGGGATACGTCCCTATGTTTCTCCTTCTTCGGTCAAAAGCGTTCGGAATACGTTCTAATGCTTAAACCGATCCAAAACACTGGGATAAGTCCCTATGTTTCTCTCTTTGTTCCTTCCTCAGCATTTCATTCGCGCTATCTTGCGCACCTTACCTGTACTTGTTAGTACATTACATTGTTTTGCATACAAACCGGCTTCGTGTAGCGTGTAAGTCCAATTATCAAAGTCTTCCTGCATATCGTTTGCATCCTGTCCCTGAACTACGCTGGTTTGATTCCTTGCAAAGGGATACGTAGGCAGCCTGCGGGCACAACCATTTATTTTTGTTTTGTTTGTTTGTCCAAGTCTTCGGCCTTGTCAAAAATGGGTCGTCTTTGGGCTTTGACATTCACTCCCGTCATTGTTATGACTTCCGAGTTCTGTCAAAGAGGGGCAACTGTAGACACCCCATTTTTGACCGCCCTCAAGACTTGGGCATTACTGATGGTTTGCTCGGTGTTGAGAGATGTGCAGGGCACAGGTTCATTTTCTTCGGCAAGAAGAGAGGTAAATCTTTCAAAACACCTTGCTTAGGGGTTTGAAGTTGAAGAAAAGAGGAGGAGAGGGGAGAAAACAAGTTGGAGAAGAGGTTCGGCATGAATCCGGGTATGAGAGAATCGAGCAGCCCTCGCTAAATCGGGCTTATTCAATTGCATATTTGGAGATGGGCTATGAGGCCACCACCATTGGAAAGAAAACTTCCGGGGCTTCACTTTGCACTCAAGAATCTCCTAGAGCCAAGTCCGGGTGGAGGAGATATGATTGGTTGAAGCTGGGCATCATCCCGGTTGGATCGAGTCTGCGCGGCTTCACGGAAAAGGGCATAACATTTTGCACAGGAGGAATTTTGATGCAAGGTTTGTGCCATTGGAAAGATAACTTCCGGGGCTTCGATTTTCATATCCACCGGCACTTTTTTGACCTCGGGAGCATCTATCGGCACTCTATTTAGCCGACCGGCACTATATAGTGCCGACCGGCACTTTATTTTGACCAATGATCAAATTTTCTGGCCGGTTTGCACCCTTTGCACCCTCCAAGCCTGGTGCATGCCAGCTGTGCCAGCTGGGATGCACAGAACCAGAGCCACGTGCATATATGTATCTATTTTGGAGCCTTGGACCCCATTTTGTGCACCCTTTGCTCATGGCTTCTTGAGGAAGCCTTGACCCCTTGTCTTGGCTTCCTCAAGAAGCCTACCAGCTGTCCAAGCTTCCCCAATACACCTTGCACCCTTTGCCCCTTTGATATAGCTTCTCTAAGAAGCTTGGAGCTTGCCTTTGCCTATATAAGAGAGGCTCCTCTTCCTTTGTGAAGGGTTGGTGGTTTTAGAACAAAAAAACCAGAAGATATATATGCATATCTGATATATACATATATATCTCACCTCCCTTTCTATATCTATCTCATTCAACCTCCAAACCCCATAGTTCTTGGGCCATTCCTTCATCAACCCATAGCACAACTCATACACACTCCACACCAGCGACTTGGGGGACATTTGCAAAGGTTAGGAGCTCATTTTCTTCAATCAAAACCTGCTGGTTTGTTGGTCTTCAAGGGTAAGTCTTCATCTTCCCCTTTCTAGCCGTTTCTTGCTTCATATCTAAGCCTTGCTTGCAAGCACTCTTGGGCTCCGACCCAAACTTCAAATAGTCTTATTTTGGGGTCCTCTTCATGTTTGATTGAGGACCCCTTGCTGTTTGGTGATTGCATCTAGCACCTATCTCAATATCCTCTTGTATGTCATCTATTTTGCATGCTATTTTTGACTTATGTATGATCTGATTTGAGGCATAATGTAAGCTGTAAGTAGGCCTATCTTGAGCCCTTCTTCAACATTGTTGAAGGGCTCAACATTGTTTGCATACTCCATGTGCTACTTGCTTTAGAATCCATGTTTTACCCTCATTTTTGCACGGTTTGTTAGCCTACCATGCTTCTGTTTTTGGGTCTTTGACAGGCCTGAAAAAGGTCTTAGTTTGACCCCCTCTACATGTCTCATGAAGGGTATTTGGCTGTTTGGTGCACCCTTTATATACCTCATGTTGTGGCCTCATTTTGCCCTTGTTTTGCATGACATTTTGAGCCTATTTGTATGCTGATTTTGGCTCGGCCATCTGCTGTAAATAGCCATATTTTGGGCCCCTCTACAACATTGTAGAAGGGCCCTCACTTGTTTGGAGCCTCCATGTATCGGTTATCTCTTTGCCCTCCTTGTGACCCTTTCCTTGCGTAGGATTTTTCCCATACTTGTATGTGTTTTTGTGGCCATGTAATCAACTGAAAAATGCTTTTTTTGGGACTGTCTAGCTGCTGTCTTCATACTTCATGTTCATATCTTGCATGTTTGGCATAGCTATAGGCCATTTCGGGTGCCAAATTTCATGTTTCGGGACCATTCCGTGTATCGGGTGTTGTTTTACCACATTTCGGGGCTGTTTTGCCCCTCATTTAGCTACTGAAATATTGCATGCTCGTATGCCATACTTCATGTTTCATTAGAGTACCATTTCATGCCTTTATGCCATTGCCTCGGTTTCCGTGCCCGTGTGCACGCATTTCGAGGCACTTCATTTTCATCTCACGGCCTCTTATGTGAGTGTGGCTGAGGCTCTCTCATGATAGTGTAAGTCCATGTTGCATTGTATATGCCATTTTAGTCCCATCGCATTGTGTATGCCATTTTCTCGGTTTGCGTGCCCGTGTGCACGTATTTCGAGGCATCTCATTTTCATCTTATGGCCACTGTTTTAGGCTTGTTTGGGGCTGCCTAATCTAGTTTAAGTCCATTCCCTCATGTGTTGTAGCATGCTTACTTTGTATGTGTTGCTTAGGTTGTGTGCCTAGCATGTTTATATACTTGCATGTTCATATTGTATGTTAGATTGCATACTTAGGTTGCATTTGACATGCATGCTTTACCTCTTGAATTGAATATGATAGAGGTTGAGCTCTTTGTTTGTTTATGTGCATTTCATTCCACATTGAAATTGCACACTTTGGCTTCTTGGGCCATCATGCATTGAAATGCGTGATTGGTGGCCCGGGGGTCGAGGGCCATGCTCCCTTGAGTCCATTGCATGATAGGGAGTGTGTCCGTGCATACATTTGTCCCAAAATTCCATACCATGCTCTGTTGCTGTCTGTTGCTGTCAAAACTGTCTCCTGCAGGAATTTAGTGCCGACCGGCACTCTTCAGTGCCGACCGGCACACTTTTTGTGCCGATAATCTCAATTGCAGCCGGTGGCCAAACCCTGCAGCCGATGGTCAAACCCTTCAGCCGGTGTTAATATCCAGGGTATGTGCAAGGTTTCCCAAGACTCTGGCAATTTTCCAGAGAGGCAGGGCGGCAAAAGCAGAGGGAACAGAGGCATGGTGCGGGTTCCCGGGCAAGGCGGACATCGAGCATGCATCATTCGCGCATCCCGAGGCGAGGGGCTGTGGCCCCCTTTTATTTCACATTTATTTATTCAGTAATTAGAATTTGTAATATTTATTCATTTATTTTTGGACTGTATTATTATTTTGGTCCCTCCGAGTGAGGGCGCAATTGTAATAAGCGTAGGTGAGTGTGTGTATGTCTTCCAACCCCCACTTCTTTCTTCCCTTTTATTTACCTGCTTTGATGGTAGATTAGGGCACGTTTATTTTAGCATACCTTATGCTATGCATGCGTGCATTCATGCATTTGTTTACATGCACCGGGCTCGGTACATCATACAAACTGCATTGTATTTTCAATTCCAAATTGAATATGTGCTATTTGATAGCATTTCACATGTCATTTTAGAGTTAGCCGAGCCTACTCTAGATTGCATTTTTGTATGTGTTGCATTAGCCATTTAACATGATCTAGGTCATGCATGTTTGCTAACCGATTTCTTGTTTTGGCGCGGAGTACGATGTAAGTCTTTACGCTTTAGCATATGGCATGCGTGTGAATGTTGCCATGACAGTATGCTTGCCATGCGGCTAAATGCTTACGTGATATTGCTGTTTGAATGCCTGTGGGTGGAGGTTGGATTGCTTGAGTTGGGATAACTCATTGAAATTCGCGTTTTAGCCTACTTGCGAGTAGCAAAAACTAACACGTTTTTCAAAGCAAAACGGATATGCAATGTTTATTTCTAAATTAGGCAATCTAGTCTATACTTGTTTGCTGTGCGCATAACATAGTAATTCTAGGCTAATAATTGGAATAAGAACGCATAAAGTTTTCAAAAATGGATATCACGGTTAGTAGAGGCCGGTCTTCGGACCGGGCGAGAGGGGGTGCTCATAGCTGACCTTCCCCGATCGTACCCAAGCTCCCGAGCCAAGTCACTTTGGTGATGACGGACACGTGGCCTTCGGCACCGAGTCAGGGTTTCCTAAATTTCCCCATTTTAAAATATTTAGGTGGCGACTCTGTAATCTGGCAAAGCAGTCCATGTTTGGCACTTCTTTTCAAAAATCTGTTTTTCTCAAAACGAGTTGCCAGAGTTGGACTCTTTGGTTCAGATTTAGAACCGCAACACAAAAAGGGAGTCCGAGCTGTAGCGAGGTCCCACGCGGGCGTTGTTACAACGTGGAAGTCCTAGAGGACGTCGGTAAGGAGCCAGCCGAGAAGAGTGAAGAAGCACTGAAGAAAATCCTCGTCCAGGAAGGGGACGAAGAACGCTTCTTCCTTCTCGGCTTGGGCTTAGCCGAAGAAGAGGAAAAAGAGCTGGAGGCTTTCTTGAGAACAAACATTGAGGTGTTTGCTTGGACGTCTTACGAAATGCCTGGCACTGAGCCGAGGTCACTTGCCATAAACTGAACGTAGACAGGTTGGCCAAACCTGTAATCCAACGAGCAAGAAGACCGACATTGATGCACATCGAAGTCGTGGAAGAAGAAGTAGACAGACTTCTGGAGGCCAGGGCCATTTGAGAGGTAAATTACCCGACATGGCTATTAAACACAGTGGTGGTGAAGAAGAAGAACGGTAAATGGAGGGTCTGCATAGACTTTACCAGCCTAAATAAGGCCTATCCCAAAGACAGCTTTCCTCTACCCAAGATTGGCCAACTAGTAGACGCCACTTCAGGGCATGAAAGGATGAGCTTCCTGGATGCCTACAGGGGGTACCATCAGATAGCCATGTACCCCCCAGATAAGGAGAAGACTGCGTTTATCACCCCAAAAGGGTTATATTGCTACAGAGTGATGCCTTTTGGGTTGAAAAATGCAGGAGCAACTTACCAAAGATTGGTAACCAAGATGTTCAAACACCTGATTGGCGGAACGGTTGAAGTTTACATCGATGACATGGTCGTGAAGACCAAGGAACCTGAAGGTCATTTGGCCGACCTGAAAGCAATCTTTGACATCCTTAAAACATATCGGCTCCGACTCAATGCATCGAAGTGTGCATTTGGAGTTGGATCTTGTAAGTTCTTGGGATACCTGGTGACCAGAAGAGGCATTGAGGCCAGCCCAGATCAGATTAAGGCCATCATAGAGTTGAAGAGCCCGACGTCGGCAAAACAGGTGCAAATGCTGACTGGAAGAGCTTGCAACCTTGAACAGGTTCATAAGCAGAAGCTCTGACAAATGTAAACCTTTCTTCAACTTAGTAAAGAAAGCCACAGACTTCTTATGGACCGAGGAGTGCGAAGCCTCCTTGGCCAACTTGAAGAAGTATTTGACCACGGCTCCCAGTTCTCTCAATCCAGAACTTGGAGAGGAGTTGTTCCTGTACTTAGCAGTTTCAAAGCACGCGGTAAGCGCAGTGATAATCCGAGAAGAAAAATGGGAGCAAAGGGTTGTTTACTATGCAAGCAAAACCCTGGTTGATGCAAAAACGAGGGTATTTACCCCTAGAGAAGTTGAGCGCTGGCTTTAGTAATGGCTTCAAAGAGGCTGAACCATTACTTTCATGCCTATAAAATTGTGGTACTAACAGAACACCTTTTGAAGTCCCTGTTGCAGCAAGGAGATCTAACAGGCAGAATAGCCAGATGGGCAGTGGCCTTAGGCTAGTATGACCTGGAATACATAACCTAGAACAACAATCAAAGGGAAAGTCTTGGCCAACTTCGTGGCCAAGTTCACTCCAGGAGCCATTGCACATCGGGCTCCGTTGAGCCAAGATGAACGATGCCCTAGCAAGCAAAGAGGAGCCCAACCGAAGGCAACAGAACCAAGGAATGAAGAAAAAACTCAGGCCCTACAACATTTACATCGGCGACTCCTTTCGACTATTTGTTGATAGGAGTTCAAACCGACAAGGAGCGGGGGCAGGAGTAGTACTGGTATCTCCAGATGGGCAGATACTAGAACAATCGATTCGTTTGGGGTTCAAGGCCTCAAACAATGAAGTAGAGTATGAAGCACTCATTGCAGGACTGAAACTGGTAGCAGCAGTAGAAGCAAATGAGGTAATAGTCTTTTGTGACTCCCAGCTTATAGTCAACCAGACAACGAGCAAGTTTGCAGCCGAGATGAAAGGATGTCGGCCTACGCAAAGTAGGTCAACAGGTTGGTGGCCTTGTTTCAGAACTGCCGACTACATCAGGTTAGCCGAGATGATAACAGTCACGCTGATGCACTGGCCAACCTGGCTAGTGCAATACAACCTAGAAAAGCAAGGACGATAATGGTTGACTACTTGTCCGGCCCGAGCATCGAACCATTGACCATAGAGCATGAACAATGTGTGTAGACATGTGACCAAGTTGGATGGATGCAATAATAGCATTCCTGAAAGAAAGAAAACTGCCAGATGTTCACAAAGAGGCACACAAGATCAGATTGAAGTCAGCAAGATTCAGTCTGACCGCAGAGGGACATCTCTACAAAAGATCCTTCACTGGACCCCTTTTGAGGTGTGTACATCCTTCACAAGTTAAAGATTTTTTATACGAAATACATGAAGGAATATGTGGAAGCCACGCTGGGGGCAGATCACTTGTCCATAGGGCCATTACCCAAGGGTATTGGTGGCTTTACATGCAGAAAGATACAGAAGCCTATGTCAAGAAGTGTGAAAAGTGCCAAAGGTTTACACCTCTGATACACCAACCAGCAGCAAACTTGAACCTAGTATCCAGTCCTTGGCCGTTTGCCCAATGGGGCATGGATCTTGTTGGACAACTCCCCCAAGCAACTGGACAAAAGAAGTACCTGCTGGTGGCAACAGATTACTTCACCAAGTGGATAGAAGTTGAACCCCTTGCCAAGATTCGAGATGTGGATGTGAAGAGCTTCATATGGAAGAACATCATCACCCGGTTTGGGATTCCAAGAGCAATAGTTGCAAACAATGGAACACAATTTGACAGTAAGTTAATCAAGAGCTTCTGTGCAAAGTTTAAAATCAAGAATTACTTTTCAACCCCAAGCTTTCCCCAAAGCAATGGACAAGCAGAAGCATCCAACAAAGTTATCTTGGATGGGATAAAGAAGAGGCTACAGGCAGCAAAAGGAAAGTGGGTGGATGAGTTACCAGTGTACTCTGGGCATATTGGATTACGCTGAGAAGATCAACGAGGGAATCCCCCTTTGCTATGGCTTATGGTACAGAAGCAGTCATTCCACTGGAGGTCGGCATCCTAGGGATCAGAACCCAGGGAGTAGAGAACGGAACTAATGATGTACTCTTAGCTCAAGATCTGGATCTTCTAGAAGAAAGAAGGGAGAGAGTTGCAATTCAGCTCGCAGCGTACCAGCAGTAGCTTGCCAGAGCTTATAATAAGAAGGTCAACCCAAGGGAATTTCAAATCGGTGGCCTCGTCTTGAGAAAGGTTGTCGGCAACAAGAAGGATCCCAGAGAGGGCAAGCTTGGCCCAAATTGGGAAGGACCCTACAGAATCATCTCGGTGCTGGGCAATGGGGTTTATCGGCTTGAAGATAGTGAGGGCAAAGAGTTGCCAAGACCTTGGAATACTTGCAATCATAAGTTTTTTTATCATTAAATTTTCAACAATCTTTGTTATTAGCCGAAATAATAAATAAAGCTTGATTTTTTTGTGACTGATATGATAGGTGATGACGTTTCTAGAATACATGTATATTGAGAACCCAAGTGGAACTTAAGTTCACAATAGGGGGCAGAAGATTAGAAAATGGTTTTAATGGTTTTAACACTTGTTGAAATTTGAGAAAAATTTACAAGTTCAAATTAAACCGAGATTATGTTTAACACTAGTTGAAATTTGTGAAAAATTTACAAGTTGAAATTAAACCAAGATCATATTTAACACTTGTTGAAATTTGTGAAAAATTTACAAGTTGAAGTTAAACCGAGATTATGTTTAACACGTGTTGAAATTTGTGAAAAATTTACAAGTTGAAGTTAAACTAAGGTTATGTCTAACACTAGTTGAAATTTGTGAAAAATTTACAAGTTAAGGCCAAGGTTGTATTAAACTGAGTACTTATGTACTTGCCGATATAAACCGTTGGTGGGTGTTGCCGAGATATTTCACCCCGAGAAAATTACACAGATAAAGTGGGCGTTGAAGAGACACAAAATTATTCTAAGTATAAAAGTCATACAAGAGCAGTAAAGAGAAGACCAAGGTACAAGCATTCAGGAAAGGAAGCTGTATTAACATTCAAAAGATGACATGTCGGCCAAAGCTTACAATTGTTTCAAAAGAAAAACAAAGTGCAAGGCACAGAAGGAAAAGAAAAACATAAAACTAAGATTCTTCGACGCCACTAGCAAGTTGGGTCTGGATCTCGGAGGACTGCTGAGAAAACATCTCGGTGGCCTTCTCAGCCGCGAGCTCGGCGTCAATTTCTTGAAGGGTTTGATCGAGGCTCTTGTCGGCAAGAGGCACGTCTAATGATGCCTTCTCAGGAGTAGTATCTTTGGGAACCTCCTCACCCTCCTCATCTTGAGTCAAGTCCAGGACTTGCTCATTTTGAATAGAGGACTTGGCCCCATCAGCCTCCTTTGACTTCCTCACCAAAGCCTCCTCCTCAGACTCAGAATTGTCGTCGGATTGGCTTGGAGTTGGAGGGACTAAAAGAGGAAGGACGTCGGCGTTCCTGAAGGGGGAGTCCTCGGGGACTTTTAGCTTTTTCAGCAAAGCCATCCAACCATGGGTGAAACCCTTGTTGCATGCCTGCTTCACCTGTTTTTCGTAGTCCGAAGTGACATCGGCCACCCCCTCATTGTATCTCTTCTGATCGGCGGCCTTGAGCTCGTCATCTTTCGTGGCGAAGGTATCCTGCAGTTCTTTCTGGGCCTGGGCCATCTTTTCCTTGGCCTCTTTTTTTTCAGCCTCAAGAACTTTCTTGATGGCCTCTGCGGAATCTGCTTTCTCCTCGGCATCATCTTTGGCTTTAACAGCAGTCTCGGCCTGGTTTGCCAGTGTCTTCATTTTTTATTGTAAGTTTTTATTGGTCTTCTGCAGACTAGAGACCGCCCTCTTCTTGTCGGCCAGCTCCTTCCGGTTCTCAAAGGCTTGCATTGAGAAGGAATGAGCATGCTGGATGGCCTAAAAGTGCAAAAAAACAGAAGTTAGTAAAATTCTCTAAGGTATGGAAAAATAGAGAAAGAAAATTACCAGGTAAGGTGACATACCTGAACAGAATGTTGCAACATCAGAGCAAAGTTTTCATACTCACTCATTTCGGCGTTTCGGTCGAGATCTCCAGGAAAGAGCAGAGCTGTGCTAAGGGCAACACCGACGTTAACATCATCGGCACTATCATCAACTTTGACCGGCCTATCCTCTAATGTAATAGGTGGAGCCCAAGGGGCATCAAATTTCATTGAGCCCGAAGCTGTTGCAAATTCGGACCTCGACCTCTTTGACTGAGTGGATTCAGATGGTTGGGCCTTAGCAAGCCTTTTCTTGACGGCAGGAGGGATTTTCTCTCTCTAAGCCAATTTGGAAATTGGCAAGGTGTCCTCAGTATCAATCTGAGTCACCGTTGCCTTTGGCTGAGCCTTCTTTATCCTTTTTTGTTTTGGCTTTGGAGACTGAGTTGGTACTGGTTGAGCATCTATGGTGGATAGAATATTGGCCAGGAGATCTTTAGCAACTGCTTTCTGGCGGCCCATCTCGGCAGCAAAAACAGTTTGTCGCCGGCATTGGCGTTGGGATGGTGGGATCAGATATGGAGCCGAGGTTGATGGCTGCTCAGTCGGATCAGAGGTCGATCCTTGATCTGGCCGAGATATGGAGGCAGCTTGAGGAGTTGTGGTAGAAGAGGGCAATTGGCTTTTCTTCCTTTTTGGGACGTCGGGGAGTACTGATTTGTAGGTTGGAATGAAATTGAGTACCAAAGGGGCTCTGTGTTTGTGGATTGGCAGATCTATTAGCTTTTTCAAGTCTTTGCTGGGGAAGAAAGACTGACGGAAGCCCTTTGGTGGCTGAGGAAGAGCTGCAAGAAAAACAGGCATTAGTATAAGCGAAGTATTGAAGACTTTAAAAACAAGTAAGTATGAACACAGGGCTCTTACCATTACCCTCTACAAAAACTGTTCGAGGAAGAGGGTAGAGGTGGAGGTCCTTATCTAGAGCGAACTCCCAGTTCCCCGAGGTAATAAAGTAGTCATCCCCAGCTCCCTTGTTGGAGTCTAGGAGGTCGGTAACGATTTTGTACTCTGTGGACCTCGGTTTAAGGTAGTAAATATAGCCTGTATCTTTTTTCAGGCCACACATGGTGTAGCAGTATTGGATGTTGGCTAAGGTAACCCTGGCATTTTGTTGTTTGGCTAAGGCTATTATACCATTTATGACTTAGTAGGAATTGATGGCAAGCTGCATTGGGTTCAACTTATAATAGTGAATTATCTCACGGAAGAGGATATTGAGTGGGAGCTGAAGTTCGCACTCAATAAAAGCTACAACAGAGAAGGGCATAGAATCAGTTGTGGGTATGATAGAGTCATCCTCCCCGACCAACCTCAGATGAACGTCGGCCGGTATGTCAAACTCTCGCCTAAAGTGCTCTAACTTGGTCGGGGTATCTACTCTATGCATTCACATACCCATGATATCGGCTTAACTGAAGGAGTTGGATTTCAGAAGGGAGTGTTTTGGAGAGTTTTAGGGACCTCGGCTAAAGCCTAAAAATACACAGAGTCTGTGGGGAATCGTTTCAGTTTTTCCTAAAAATTTGTAGGTTTTACAAACAAATCCCAAACCTAGATCTATAGAAACGAGGATTGAGGGCACAAATTTGGAAAAGTCACAAAAAACAGAAAAGCAAGAATGTGTTTCAGAATTAAGAACAGTGATGAACTATCAAGAACACTGTGCCAGAGTGAGTGCAAGGGTATAAGGCCAAGAACAGTGGCAAAAGTGCAAGAAAATTGTGAGCAGTGTGTGTATTCAAGACATGGGCAAAAGCAGAGTCATGAAATAGATACGCTCAGATACATGGTTCATAAATCGAATACTTGAGCAAAACAACAATGGCAACAAGTAATGAAGCGAAACTTCTTTAAGAGCAACAAAAACTAAAACCAGGAGGAACAGTGGCTTACCAGAAAAAGTGAAGCCGGTGTGAGGATCGCCGAAGTCAAACAACGGTTGCAAAAGCGATAAAGTGGTGAAAATCACGCCGGAGAAGATGAATACAGCAAGTAACAGAGCTAGGAAAGCTTGAACAATGGAGGATTTGGAAGAAAATGCTAGAGAGAGAGAGAAAGCCTCAGAAACGATGGAGAAGAGTGAAAAGACGGGGGAAGGAAGTTTTGTCAAAACTCGAAATGGCGGCAAAAAGGCAATTAATGTGCCTAGAACGACGTATGCGTCAGTCGACGCACGCAAGCGAAATTCGACTTATAGGCGCGTATCAAGTACGATCCAGTAAGGGGAAGACACGTGGCTAAAATGGTTGAGTTATTATGTATGACAGCTCATACGTGTGAAGGAGCTCTTGGAATTCTTATTCTTTAAAAAGACATGTCGGCCTATATGATGATCTCGACTGAGAAATTTTAAGCCGGCGTACTGGAAGGAAGTACTGATATATGTTTCATCACCTCAGAATGCCGAGGTAATAAAACCTAGAGAGCAGTTGTGGGGATATATTTTTTGAGTACCAACACGTGGCCAAAGTGACGCCGATGTGTCAGCCGAGGTACCACGTGTCCTGGTCGTGATGCCGAGGTGATCTCGGCTAGGCCAAGGTTATCTCCGAAGATATCGGAATCTGAGATAAGCGGATAAGGGACAAGAGTCATAGAATAAAGAAGGGACTCAGCCTAGATAAGGATAAAGCTCTTAAGAAGTTTATCTTTATCTATTTGAAGAGTCCAGGATAAGCACTAGCTAAAGTCCATTGAAGCAAGGCTTCTGTTGGGACTAGGATTGAGTTGGCTATAAAAGAGAGGCACTCCCGATGGGTCTAAGGTACGCAATTTATATTCAGAACAGTGAGTTAAATCACTATTGATTATCTTTGAGAGATAACTGACTTGATCGTCGGAGTGCCCCGGGTAGACGAACCACCACCAGAATCTCTTCTTTTTGTTACAGGTTATTCAGGTGCCATCTATTCCACCAGTACTCTCCAATTGAATACTGAGTTAACAGTGTGATCAGAAAATCACTCACACAAAATATATACTTTATTTCTATATCTAGAGAGAGAGAGAGAGCGAGAGAGATAGATGAGAGTTAATTTGAAAGAGAGAAAATGAATCTATGACTAGATTCATAACTTGCAACACTTGTTATCATCATCATCATCTTCTACATCTCATACTTTGTCCATAGTGTAATCAAATCTGTGAGCATTAATTTGAGAGAGAGAAACTAAATCTATGACTAGATCCATGATTTGCAATACTTGTCATCTTCACCTTCCTCAACCCATACTTTGTCCATGGGGTAGTTAAATCTGTGACTTTCATTTGCGCACCGCACCACCAACAAGAAGCTTTCTAAATCCATCCATCGGCCAGATCTAGTGGTTGAGGGTTCAGATCAACACCGTTTCGGAAGTCGTTCTCCAAGTCGATCGCTGCTCCGACGACTTCGAATCCATCCTGTCGGCCAGATATACCTCAGGTACGACTTGTGTCTCAGAGATCTCCAGAGGCTGAGCTCCGCCAAAAACGGTGGCTTTCAGCGGCAGAGGAAGAGCGGGCTAGGGTTTAAGGGGGAGTGGAGAGACAAGTGAAGAACAAATATACGTATAGATACAGTAGAGAGAGAAAGAGGGAGTAAAACGAAAACTATCAGAGAGAGAATGATGGGTTGGTCTAAATGTTTCTTTGCACAGATACAGAGGAGTGGGTTTGTTTGTAGGCTCAAGGATCTCTTGTTCATAAAAATTTTTATTTGTTTTAAATTATTCATAATCATTAAATATATTTTGAGGTTTTTAAATTTTAAAATTTTTAAATGATTTAATAATCATAGGGCTGCAAACGAATCGAGCCGAGCCGAGCTCGGCTCGTTTATTAAAGGCTCGTTTACTTTATCGAGCTCGTTTATTGAGCTCGAGCTCGGCTCGATAAGGATTCGAGTTCGAGCTCGGCTCGGCTCGTTAATTTGAACTGGGCTCGAGCTCGGCTCGGCTCGGTTCGATAATTTTTTTTAATATTATTTATATTATTTAAATATAAATATTTAAATTAAAAATATTATTTATTTTATTTAATATATAAAAAATGTATTTATATTATTATTTATATATATATATTTATATATTATTTAATATATAAATAATATATTTATTATATAATTTAAATAAAGATAAACGAGCCGAGCCTAACGAGCCGAGCCGAGCCGAGCCCTTAACGAGCCGAGCCGAGCTTGTTCACGAACAGCTCGGTTCGTTTGCAGCCCTAAATAATCATGAATGATTTGAAATAAAAAAACAGAAACCTTTATGAACAAAAATCCTTGTTATGTTTGTAGAGAGAGATAGAGATCATGAACGAAAGAAACCTTCATGAAAGAACGTTTCGTGGTGTTTGGGAAACAAGTTCCCAAATTTTTTTCTCATTTTTTTCACTAAAAGACAAAAGTTTTGCAAAACAAAAAAAAAACACATCCAAACAAAATATCACATCCAACCCCATAATCATTTCACTTTTTCTCTCACAAACATCACATCCAACTACATAAAAACCCAACTATCTTCCCAAACACTAAAAATTTTTTATCTCATAAAAATCTACATCTCATAAAATTTACATAAAAACTCACTTCCCAAACACCCACAAAGATGGAAATGGGTTTGAATTCAACATATAAAGAGGAGTGAATCTAATCTAAATAAATATAAGAGCGCGTGACTGTACGTAATTTGATCATTTTATAAAAATGTCATCATCATATCACATATATATATATAAAATAGTATTTTTCTTTGAAAAAATTACCAGTAAATCCTATGTGGTAGAAAGTTAAACTATTTAGTCCTACAAATTTTCTTATGCACCATTTAATCCCACTATCTACATCAGCAACACTAACAACATCATTAACATCATCAAAACATTTAGTCCTACAAGTTTTTTCATTTGTTTTTTTTTTTTGGGTTAATAATGACTGATTGGTTTCCTTTGGCCTAATGTTTTAAAACTTGGATTAGTTAGTGAATCGAAAAAGTGATCGTGTATACGGGTCATTGATTAAAAAATTAACAAAACATCAATGTGAACATCATCAATTTTCAGATCAATTCATCAACCATTGTTTTTCCAGACTTTCGCTCTCTCTCTCTCTCTCTCTCTCTGAGACCCCACTGATGAGAATCGCAGTACCAAACTGGTAATTTATGTTCGAATAATCACCAAAAGATGCCGAATATACGTCTCTGTACACTCCAACAACCCACCTTTTCCCTCCTCCGATCGATCTATTTTTCGCCCAATTTGGTACCCATTTCGATTCCACGCCTCAACTACTTTTTTTTTTCTTCTTCTCAAATTCGACCCAATAATCGAATCGCTAGAGTTTAGAGGTTTTCCGATTGTTTTGATCAGAAGAATCGGGGTTAGGGTTTTGCTTTTGTTCGAATTCTGGTTGCAATCGGTGACATCAAGATCGAAGAGGTGGTGGACGAGGTTGAATCTGATGGAAGGAGTTGTTACAGTGAAGACTCTGATTGTGGAAGACAGATTGTTCGGGTCGATGCCAAGAGAGCGTTAGTCGGAGCAGGGGCTCGGATTGATGTTGCAGACGCTGATGTTGCGTTGTTGCAGACGTTGATGTTCACCATTTTTCTATCCGATCCGATGTTCTCAATGTGAAATCAACATATATATATAGATTAATGAATCTGATGTTTTGATGTTTGAATCTCATGGCGTTGATGTTGCTGACGCTGATGTTGCGATGTTGCAGATGTTGATGTTCACCATTTTTCTCTCCGATCCGATGTTCTCAACGTGAAATCAACATATATATATATAGATTAATGAATCTGATGTTCAATGGTCTCAATGTGAAATCCGTTTGATGTTGTTGAAGTTGATGTTGATCATGGCGTTGCGATGTTGCAGACGTTGATGTTCACCATTTTTCTCTCCGATTCGATGTTCTCAATGTGAAATCAACATATATATATATATAGATCAATGAATTTGATGTTCAAGGGTCTCAATGATGTTCAATGAATCTGATGTTCTCAATGTGAAATCCGTTTGATGTTGTTGAACTTGTAGTTGACGTGGATGATGTTTAATGGTCATTAACATTGGGATAGGACCTAATGGTTCATAAGAAAATTCATAGGACCAAATGGGTTACAAGATACAAATTTGGGATTTATTGGTGCATCCCCCTTTTTCTTTTTATTACGTAGTATAATTTAAAGATTTATTTTTAAATAAAAAAATCACATCAGTATGTCTTTTTTCTTTTTATATTTATATTTTACATAAATTTAATTTTAATTTTAATAACTAATTTTATATGGACTTTATTTGAGAAATATTTATTTTGCATATAATTTTTATCGTGTATTTAGTTTTGTGGTTGTCAAATTTCTTTTTATATGGTTGATATTTTAATTTAATTATTATGATATTTGAAAAAAAAATTTTATCTCGATATACAAATAAATAAGATAGAATGTGCTTAATTATGTGTATCACATGGATCAAATTAATTTTTTTTTATATTTTATATTTTTTGTCTATTTTATTGATGTCTTAACATTAATTTATATTTAATTTTTTATTTATTTATCATGGAATTGTTCATTACAAAACATTTATATTTAATTTAAATTTTATATTCCTATATACAATATGTATAAATAATTCAAAAATAATATTAAAGAAAAAAAATCAATATTTTACATAATTAATTTATGTATTTTCTTCTTAATACAATCACAACATATTTATAAGCACCAATAAATTTTAAAATGTGATTTTGCGAACTGTTTAGTCCTCCCATTTTTCTTATGAATCCAAAGGTCTCATTAAAGTGAAAATTATACAAAAGAGTAATCACTTATACATTTGGATTTAATTTTTGAGGGATAAAAGTGGAATTCTCCAAATATTATATTACACATTTGGACAATCTGTACTATAAAGGTTTTGGATTTCATCTCTTTCTGGAACAAAATCCCACCCACATTACAAATAAGAACTTAACACTCCAATGTAACATTTTAATAACGTAACACTCTAATGTAATACACTAAAAAATTCTTTAGTGTACTTTTTCTAAATGTAACAACGTAACACTCAAAAAAAAAAATTAGTGCATTTTTCCAAAGCGTAACATTAATATAATACACAAAAAAACTTCTTAGTGTACTTTTCTCAAACGTAACAGTTCAATTAATGTAATCCCAAAAATAACACTCCAATCAATGTAATCCCAAACGTTACACTCCAATCAATGTAATCACATGCGTAACACTCCAATGTAACACACAAAAATACTAAAAAAATTTGCAATGTATTTTTCTTAAATATAACACTCACAGTTTGAAATTATACATTTATCTAAAATTTACTAAGCAATTTTTTTACTCTTTTTGGAATGGTTTAAAGATTCTCATATCCTTTTTTTTTTTTTTAGTGTTACATTAGAGTGTTATGTTTAGAAAAAGTATACTACGAAGTTTTTTTTTTTTGTGTCTTATATTGAAGTGCTACACTAAGGAGTTTTTTTGAAGTATTATTGGAGTGTTACATTTGGAGTGCTACTAAGGAATTTTTGTACTCATTTTAGAATAGTTTGAAGAATCCCATATATATATATATATTTGCAATATTACATTGGAGTGTTATGTTTAGAAAAAGTACATTAAGGAATTTTTTTGGAATGTTATATTGGAGTATTATGTTTGAGTGTTACATTGGAGTGTTACAGTTTGAAATTATATGTTTGTCCAAAATTTACTAAAGAGTTTTTGTATTTCTTTTGAAATATTTGAAGAATTCCACATCATTTTGGAATGTTTGAAGAATCCTATATTTCAAGTCATTTTTATATTTCTTTTAAAATGTTTGCAAAATCTTACATTTCAAGTCACTCTAAATAAAAAAGATTCTCATTTAAAAATTCATTCCAAATTTGATTATAATATGTTGTGTATCTTACCTTTCTAGCATAAATAAAAAAATCAAAAAAGAAGAAAAAAAAGAAAATATAATACAAATAAGGGTATAACTGTAAATCTAATTTTCAAATAATATATTAAATCTACATTTTTAAAATCAATGGGATTAATTGGCCTATAAGAAAATCCTTGGGACTAAACAGATCATCATTTCTTAAAATGGGATTTATAGATAAATTTTTCTTAATCAGTTTTAAATAAATTTTGTGTAATTCTATTTCTGCATATTTTTATTTTCTAAATAAATATTGTGAAAGGTGAAATTATCGCCACAGGAAAAGCGAGATAATGCACCCAATCCTTTACATTCTGTGAAGAGAAATCAAACGCCAATAATCACTCCCGACCTGGGTAGGTCGGAAGGATCCTCCGACGATCAAGTCAGCACATTGATCAGCCATAGTATATAAATATTAATATGGAAAGAAAACATCTTTTAAACAGGAATTGAATAGGGCTAAGTATAATTGGGTTAAATTGGATTTAATTGTTTGCTTACCCATTTATAGTTACTCTAGCTCAAACTTCATCCGTTGGATCTTACTTTGATCAGAGGGCTCTACCCATATCTGGCTTTGGTTGGGCAATTGCCAACTTGCGCATTGTTTTTGGTCGTTGGATTTTTGGCATATAGATGGCTTAGATAATGTCAGACGTTAGTGGCTAAATTGCTGAGTATCGTGTCCGCAGGATTAAATTGATCGAACGATTCTACGTCTCTCTAGGCTCAGCCTATACCTTTAGCATTGTTAGTTCTATGCTCCTCATCGTTGGATGATGCCTAATCTGACGCTCCTCCCTTACTTCATAGATTTATTTTCTAGAAGACTATCTTTTATTCCCCATGTGCCTCAATTGGATGACAAGTTGTTGCCAATTGCCTTTTGTGAGCTTCAAGGGATGTGTTTGGACTTTCTACATTTTGTCTTGGGCTCTTATTTTTTTCCTTCCTCACAAATATAAAAAAATTAAATTTAATAATTAGAATCACTTTTAGTTTATATTACTAATTCTCTTTCTAATTTAACTATTATTTTTATTATCAAAATGAGTATTTATTTTAATATCTTATAATTTAATACATCCTACTGGCATATAATATTTGATACAAAAACTTACAACTCATAACAAAATACACAACTCAAAATTCTATTAAAATCTCATAATTTTTTTTAAAAAAAAATTCATTTTTTTTTTAAATATAAAAAATAACATGTGCCAATTGTAAAAAAATAAAAATAAAAATAAAATTTTCACTATTCAGGTCAACCGGCCGGACATCCGGGAGGACGGCCGGTTAGCCAAAATTTTTCCGCCTTGGACAGAGTTTTCAAAAGTAAGTATGAAATTAATTTTTGAAAACTGTAAATAAACACCATGTGTAAACCAAAAGGTGAAACTAAAGTTCCAAAACCCTTCCAAACACGAATTGAGATCCTCTCCAGCCACTCTCTCCAGCCTCTCTCCCTGTAACGGTTCAGATCACTTTAGAGAAGATCCAACGGTCTAGATCACTCTATTAAAAAATAAAAAATAAAAAATTGAAATTTTTTTGTAATAGAGTGATCTAGACCATTAAATTCTTTCTTGGATGAATCTAGACCGTTACAAGGAGGGAGGGTAGTAGAGAGTGGCTGGAAAGGATCTCAATTCTCCAAACACAATCTAAATTTCAATTTATGAGTTAACGCCCCGTTAAATATATGATCTAATGATTTAAATTATTTCAACATCGTAAATTACGAGCACCAAGCTTTGCTCACAGATCCATCCACCGGCACAGACGTGGCTTCACACGTGATGTAGGTGAGCCTCACAATAAACGTGATGCAAGTTTGTAAAACAAAAAAACAAATAAATTATACCAGTACTTCTTATAATTTATTTTTAGAATATTTATAGTTTCTATATTTTTAGTTGGTTCAATTTTGATTTATAATTTAATTTTTTTATTAATTTGGTCTAATTTTTTTTTTTTTTTTTTTTTTTGATCGGCAAAGAAAGAGATATATTAATTTGGTCTAATTGATAACGTTTGTTAAGATTTTTTAGAGAAAAATTATCACTGAATTAGGTGAAATTAACTCATTAAATTGATCAAATTTATAATTTTATTTCAAAAAATATGACACACCATTTATGTGTATATTTTTTATAAAAAGAAATTAATAATTATAATCAGTTGAATCAAATTGAGATAAAGTCATTGCTATCTTTGTTCAAAGTATAAAAATAATTTGTCCAAAAATATATTTAAAAAAAAGAAAAAGAAAACGACCTTCTTCCTCGTTGCTCTGTTTTCTGTTTCATGAGAGATAGTCGTCTCTTCGTCATCTTTCCGCTTCTGGCAAGCCTTTTATTTTAAAATCAAATATTTGAAATTAAGGCCTTGTTTAATTTCAAATATTTGATTTTAAAATAAAATTTGTAAATAATTTGACTCCAATTTTCTTTTCTTTTTTTATTTGGTTCTGTCTCTTGATGAGTGAGATTAAGCCATTAAATTAGACAGTTTCACAAAAATCGTCTCCGATAAAAAAAATTCAATGCTTTTATTTTTCGCTCTCATTGATGGACTTTTCCTGAAACTATGGGTGTATATATGAGTTGCTTTTATTTCATCATATGTTAAAGTTGGTTTAGGTGCTATCAATTCTTTCGGTTACGCTTACAGGCTCTGTATGAAATTTGTTCGGTTTAGGTGTTATTGAGCAAATAGTAAAAATACAGAATCTCTTCACTTGTTTAGAAAAGTGAAGAGATTTGATGAGAAAAGAATTGAATTTAATGAAAGTTTTTTAAAATGTCAAAATCACCTTTCTTATGGGTGAACCATCGTGAGAACAATCTAAGTAGACTCATTTTGTATGAAAATAGACATTAACATAGCTATGCAAGTGTTGGCTTATGTGTATATTTGGTTGTCCTCTCAATGCAATCATTTCAGTAAAGCACCAAACTATAAGTAACTTTTCAATTGCCACCACCACAATACCTCTTCTCCTTTTTAATTTTTCTCCATCAACAGTTGGAAATGTTGTTTTGATTTTATGGGCTGTAGTTTCTTAGTATTATATGCTTGTTGAGCATTATATCATGCAAATACAAGGCAATAAGGATATGAATATATGTCATCACAGTATTCTTTTTTGTTTTGTTTTGTTTTTTTTTTTTGAAATTGTTGATGGTATTAGTTAAATCCCAACAAAATTCATATTGGTGATACCTTGTTCAAGGGCTTATTAGAGCAACTCAATTCTCATTAAAATCACCTCTCTCTCTCTCTCTCTCTCTCTCTCTCTCTCTCTCTCTCATCTTATTTTGGAGTGCAACTGTTTCTTTTTAATATAAATTGCTTTCTCTTTTATTTCTCTTTTAGTTTTACTAGCTAAAGATCTTTTTCTTAGTTTATTCTCTATATATATATTTTTTTAAGTTCAATGTTTCTAATGTTTTTTCCCCTTGCATTCAGTGTCTATTAGAGCTTCACCATGTTGAGGTGTCTCGTGAGGTTTAAACCAGTGATTTAACAAAATAAGAGCTTTAGAATTCCCTTATGATCCAGAAATGATCAGTTGGAAGAAATATTAAGAACACTCTTGGACATTTACGAACAATACCTTTCCGCACAAGGCTATTTGTAGGTACTCTCACTTTAGATGATTAAACCATTGGTAATTTGATTTCCATGTTCACTTGTGTTCAGAATCAAGTCAAGATTCACATTTTTCACTTTTATTTCATTCATGTCTATATTCTTTCAATGAATCTAAGATCCAAACGCGATAGTAAGAGTTTGTTCTCTGTAGTGTTTACACTCTTCATATCTAGATATGCTTATATACTTAAGTTACGTTGCTTACTTTCTAGAATTTATTTGTTGTCTAGTGTAGGTTTTAATTGTTGCCCTTTTCTGTGTTAATGATTGGTGATTGCTAAAAGCAATGAAAATTGGGCACATTTTAGATTTGTAGCAATGCGCTTGGGTTTCTTTTTTATTTTCCTCTCTCAAAAATCTTATTTTATTTTATTTTAGTTTTTTTAAGGAACCCTAAAAAGTCATTTAAACACTCAACAAGGTTAATTTCCTTCCCTCCTTTGGATCCATCTTATTGTACAAGTTGACGAATCTTGTACATTACTTCAGTTCTTCATTCAGTTTTGGCAAAATATCTCTTCACACAAATACCTATATTTTTATATATATATATTTTTATTTTTTATTAGCAACAAATGTTGTTTATAATAATATAGTTCAAAATTATATTTTCAGCTTCATGCTTGATATTTCATCTGAGTTTGAAGTGTGTGCTTAGTGAGGAAACAACACCGAAGCAAGGAATTCTTGTGAAGTCAACTCTGAAAGGAAGCTTGTGAGAGGGAGAGGAAAAGTTGGCTCTTATGCCAACAGTTCTTAGGAGAGAGGGAAAGACTATCAGTGGTTGGCTCAACCCATATGCATATTTGGTGAAAGCATTCCAGCCTAGGAGCCTACTTGAAGTGGTTTTCAACCCCACTTTCTCTCTTTCAAAACTATTAGGTTTTTTATTCTTGGCAATCCTGTTTTACAAAACTCCTTTCAGTTGTACTTGTATTCGCTCTTTTATTTTAGTGAGGCTATAAGTATTTACATGCGAATCCAACCCAAAGTGTGTCTTGCAGAGAAGTTTTAGAAGATAATTCTTTCATGTTTGCCACTTCACTGACTATGTTGGGGATCGAGCTACTCAGTTAGCTCACTGGGGTCCAGGGGGCAGCGCCCCTTGGCGGGTTTGGGGCAGTGTGCCCAGGCGGGGTCGAGTGGCAGCGCCCCCAAAGCTAGAAGCAAAATTGCAGTTGAAGTTGTTTGGTCGCTCGAGTGAAGGAGTGTGCGCTCAAGCGAAGAATCTTTGGTCCCGGAAGTTTTCTCTGACTGTAAAAATGTTGAGAAGTTGCATTTCTCGCTTGAGCGAGACTTTGGTGGCTCGAGCGAAGACACTTGAAGAACATGTGTTTTAGTCTTCTCGCTCGAGCGAGCATCGCGGCCCTGTTTTCTATATATATGTGTTTAAGTCCGTTTTTAGGATTACCGTTTCCACATCTTCTTCTTGGATATTAGGTTTTATATTTGGAGCTTCTTTGCTAGTTTCTTTGATGTTTGTTTGAGTTTAACTCATGGTTTGAAAAGTATACATCAAAGGATTGTTTGTTTCATTCAATACAAAAGAGAGAGTTGTTCTTCGGTCGATTTCATGGAATTTGGGCCTGAAGCTTGTAGATTCCGAAGTGGCTCATTGTCGTGATTCGACATCGGTGTTGTGAATTCAACGTTGGGCAAGACAATTCCAAGGTGAAAATGGGACTGGAAGAGGCACATAGGGTTGGTTCGATTTGGGTGTGGATTCGTTAGGTAATTAAGAGTACACTTGTGTAATTCCTTTATATCTTTTTAGTGGATTATTTTGTGGCTTTTGCTAGTGATTTTTTTTTTTTCACAATTGGAGGCACTACAATTGTGATTTTTCCACGTTAAAATCATTGTGTCGATTTATCTTGATTGTTTGATTGGGATTGTTATTTACTGCTTAAAATTGATACATAATCACAAATCAATATCTAGTTAATTTTTAGTTTTTTTCAAAAACAATGCTCCTCAACAAATGCCCTTCCTTGGGTTGGGGCAACACAACAATGAGTAGTCATTTTAGGACTCCACCCCCTTGAGTGTAGGATGCAAGTTGAGATGCAGTTGAGAGCCAATCTATACTTTCTCGGGGACCCCCATTGTTCCATCATCTAAAAATCGGGTTAGCATAAGAAAAGGAACCAACAACTCTCTAAACAAGCAAAATGCAACATGATAGTCATTTGTTGCTCCATATGGTTAGATGACAACACTGTTGTAATCTAATTATTATTATTATTATTATTATTATTATTTTGTTTTGTTGATATATTCTCATTAGCTCTCTTAATAAGAACATCATAAGTGATTTTGTTAAAGTAATTTATTGAAGCAAAGTTTTATTGATGCTTCTTTTCTAAAAATCTATATATGTTTAAGGTTGTAGATATAGTTGTGCCAACAAAATTATTGCACAGTTGGGAATTGAAACATATTGGATTTCCAAAGTTTTATTTGAAATTAGTGACCATGGGAAGAAAGAAATAGTCTCAAAGATACCATATTACTACAAGGTGGGGTTTGATAAAACTGAAAATTAAGTACTAAAAACTAAATGTTGAATTTTTTAAGTTGAGAAATTGTTTTATAAAAATTTAAGCACTAAACTAAAATAAATTGTTTGATATGTACAAGATCCAATGTGAAATTTTTTACTTTCAAATTGTATCTTTTAATTTGTATTTTGTGATAGGGAGTTGATTGTAGTGAAAGCAACGTCAGCGTTAGCTATGGCGCCAATGGCAGTGGTAGTCTAGATTAAGAGATGGCGGTTGTGGTGATGGTGGAAGGGTAATGTTATGGAGAAAAAAATAATAAAATAAAAAAAAAGGGTGGCGAGGGTGGTGTAATGATGGTGGTGGTATTGACAATAATGACAATGATTATGGAGGTGAAAGGTGTAGTAGTAGTAGTAATGGTAGTGACGACTGTGGTTGCTTTTGTGAAATGAAGATGGTGGTTATGACAACAATAACAATGATGATGAAGGTTGTGGTAATACTAGTAATAGTGGCGGTGGCGGTGGCAGTAATTGTTGCTTGGGTTTGGGCCAGTATCTTGCCGTGGCAGAGGCTCGGGGTAAGGCTGAGTCATAATCAACTTGTGGCGGTTGGCGCTGTATCCTCTAAGGGAATAAAGTTGCGCCTTCACCACTACTTACCTATGGATTTTGGTGAGATGGTAAGTGCTAAGGCCCTATAATTGGTATCAGAGCAAGGTCTCAAGTTCGATTCCTCTAAAAGGCGTGCTGCTTACGGGCAGGTGTTGTTTGGGGGAGGGGGATTGTTGGCCTAGGTTTGGGCCAGTATCCTGCCATGGAGGAGGCCTGGGATAACGCCGAGTCACAGTCGACTTGTAGCGCTTGGTGTTGTACCCTTTAAGGGAATAAAGTTGCGCCTTCACCACTACCTCTGGGTTTTTGTGAGATGGTAAGCGCTGAGGTCCTATAGTAGTGATTGTGGCGTTGGTGATGATGGTGTAGTGATTTTTTATTAGTGTTATGTTGATACTTATGTTTAGTATTAAGTAAATTTCGTATTACTTAATTTTTTTTTAATCTTTTAGCCTACATTTTAACAAGCAGTTAAATTTTTAAGTGATCACAATTGTGGTTATCAAATGTGATTAATTGATTATCATTTCATACATTCAATTTTAAATGTTGAGTTAAGTATCAAACACCACTTAAGTTGACTACTTACACAAAAATGATATACAAAACATACAAAATAAACAATCCAAGTATTACAGATAAATTCAATCAATTTCATTTTACTTAATTTTTAAATTTTTAGCCTACATTTTAGCCAACGGTTAAATTTTTAAGTGATCACAATTGTAGCTATCAAATGGGATTAATTGATTATCGTTTAATACATTCAATTTAAGTGCTGAGTTAAGTATCAAACACCACTTAAGTTGACTACTTACACAAAAACGATATATAAAGGTTGCGAAAAAGTACAAAATAGACAAAATAAGCAATCCGAGTATTACATAATTACTACATGCTACAGATGCATCTAGCTGACTTTTTTGAGTGTTGTGATTGACCAGATACCAAAGTCTATCTTTTTTTCTTTCAAACTCCTTCCACTATTTGCTAGATACCAAAGTTTAACTTTTTTGAGTGCTACGAGAACATCTTTCATGTTGATTCTCTCATAGGGTGATTCTATAGAGTAACTCAAACCCAATTCCATAATGGATGATACTCACTGCAATACAATTGCTTTGAGATATTGTTTTTCTGGCTTAAGCAAGTTATCATCTATAACATCAGAGATTGCATTTAGTAGTGACTCCTTCTTCCAACGTATTATAGTCATGTCTTCAGAAAACATTTCATCAATGGGCTTCACTCTTGTGAATGTTTCCATAAGCAAGATTTCATAACTATAAACATCACAACTCGTAGATACTAATCCTTTCAATCCAAACTCTACATACAATCAAAATAAATGGCATGTTGTTAAGAAAATTATAGAATTTTGGTGGTGGCGAGTTACTATATATCGGTGGTTGGATTCGTGGTGTGCTAGAGGGGTATGGGTGGTGGGGGGTATGCAATGGTGGTAAGTGCTAGATAGATGAGTTGTTTTGGGAAAGAGAGGGTGTGTAATGGTGGTTGTGGTAAAAAAAAAGGTAATTTTGTTATTTGGTATTATTGTTAAATTTGAAAAATAAAAAATATAAGGTAAAAAAGTAATTTACTTATTAAAGTTAACATCGCCATTTTTTAAAATTTTATTTATTTATTATGAAAAATGATATACAAGTCCACTTTTTGTACCAATTTTCTAGAAAGTGAGTCTAACTTTTGGGCCTGAATAGCAATGCTCTTTTTTTTATTATTGAAAGGGAGATCAATATAATCATGTTAAAACTGCAAAATTTACTGTGTTTTTCTTATTATTCAATGGAGATCAGTGTGGTTTACCCTTTAAAGAATCAACCTGTTAACAACAAAATCATAAACATTTCTATGGAAATTATATTTAAAAGTTTGTGTTATAATATGAAAAGTGCATGTCTGTATGTATAAACTGGAAACATATATAGAAAAAAAAATGCAAAAATATAAATTAAAAAATGGAAGTCACCTGGTGCAATATACCCAAATGTTGCTATGGTCTTTGTATGTGTAACACTCTTCCCCATATCTAAAAACTTTGCAATGCCAAAATCGCTCACATGCGCAACCATATCATCATCTAGTAGGATGTTGCTGGGTTTCAAATCGCAGTGAACTAAAGGCATTGAAGAATCATGGTGAAGATACTCCAATGCACATGCAACATCTATCATTATGTCTAATTTCTGTAACATATCTAAGAAATAGTTGTAAGAATACAACCACTTTTCAAGACTCCCATTAGGCATATACTCAAGTATTACAGCTTTGAAATCAAGGTTTCAGCAGTTGCTAATGACCATAGTAAGATTGCAATGACGAATGCGTTGCATTGTCTCGCATTCTATGTGACGACCGGGTCTATTTTGTTTTCTTTTCTTTGCTCCGTTCCTCTTTTGCTTTCGTTGGGTTTGAGAGGCCCAAAAATGGTTCTCTAAATTAAGTCCTTGTTCTTGTTGTGTTCGATGTTGAATTTCACTTGTTCCAGGGAGTGCGAGGTCATGACCGGAGTGTCGAGACTTGAGCTGGGAATTTTCTAGGCTATTTGGCTTGGCCGCACGTGTGGGGGTCACAGGCCGCATGTGCTAGAGAGGGCCGCACGTACGGGAGGCTAGGCCGCACGTGCGGAACGCAAGGGAGGTTTGGGGTTGCATTCTGTCTAATATGCACGAGTGGAGTGAGGTGCGGGTGAGGAGCACCGCACGTGCGGGGGTGAAGGCCGCACATATGGGAGGGGCGCTCCGCACATGCGGGGAAAGGCGCCGCACGTGCGGCAATCTGGGTAGCCAAATCCCTCTTTTTTTTTTTTACTCTTTTGGCCGGATTTATAACACATTTGGGGTTTTTTATTGTCACTCTAAACCTCATTTCTCTCCTCCATCTCTCTAGAAAGCCTCACCAAAACACTAAAAGTTCTTGATTCTTGCTATCCATTGGGTCTAGATCATCATCCTTTCTCTCTAATCTTGAGGATCTAAGCTAGGGCTCCTCTTTGTGTTGTGGAAAATTGAAGAATCTTCCGTCAAAGCTAGGGTTTCACTTTCTTTCATCATCAAACATTGGAGTAGGGATTTCTTGGGTTATATATACATGTTTTGCTATATTAATGATGATTTAAAAGCTTTCTTGAAGATTATTGTGTTGATTTTGGTTTGCTCCAAATGTAGAGAAAGTTTTAAAGAAATGGGTTTTGATCTCCATCCTTTTTCTATCCATGAGGATGTTCTTTTTATAAAATTCAAGAAAATATGATTTTGGTTGGGTTTCACCATGAAATGGAAAAATGTTGGGTTTTGATGAAAACCCTAGAAATTTGGGGATTTTTTGGAAAATGTGGAGGAACCTATGTTTTTTTTCTTCCTTGTCTTGTATTATATGAGTGAATGAAAGGAGATTTTATAATATGTTCTACAAAGAGGATAACTTCTTGAAATATGAGGATTGGGAATTTATTGTAGACACATGTTGAATGCATGAACATGTTTGGTGGTGAAATTTGTAAATGTTTGAGCACTGAGGATTTTGGAATTGAAATCTTGGAACTTGATATTCATAAAATTTTATTTAGTCTTGACAAGACTAAAATGCTAAGGATTGTGTGTGATGAAAGACTATTGCCTTGTGTTATTGACATCAGTTGAGCATATGGTTATTTGTAAAATAATATTAGAGAGAAGAAATGGGAAATGTGGTTGTTTGATACTATTATAGAGATGCATGAAAATAGAGAAATGCCATGAGGCATGGAGAATCCTTTGCATCGTATACTCATTCAATTAAATAATTATGCATTGTGAATTTAGCTTGGAAAACGTTCACCTCATGAAAGGAATATATATTGTAATGAGAACAACGGAAATGTTAATGGGGTAAATACGTTGGTAAGTCCAGTTAGGAGGTGTAGATGAGATTGTTAAGTTGGCCTGAGTGTCCGGGGTGAAAGACCGAAAACACGCGCGGAGGAGGTACCACTTCCCTTCCGGTTAGCAACTGGTAAAGTGGGGTTATTGGTAGTGGTTGTTGAGCCTACTTTCAAACATCAACCTAGGGATTACCTGAGTCGTATTTACCGCCCTTGTTGATTAAAAGAATTAGAAGTTTTGAACTTGATGAGATTGCAAACGATTATTGAAAATGGTGATTTTCAAGTTGTGCATTAAAATGAAGTTCTTCTTTATAATGGCATGGCATCACATTTGCATATGATGTTAAGGAGTTTTGCATAACTGTATATACTTTGTGAGAATTCTCTACTGGGCTTTATGCTTACCCTTATGGGATTTTGGTGCAGGTAAAGATGTGGTGATCCCATCGAGTTGATGGCGTGGATATGTTTTGTGAAGAGTAGATTGCTCTTTTATTTTTGTTGTAAATTTTCGCAAGCCAAGGGCTAAACGTGTATGGGTCTGAGAGACTATTTTGTGTAACCGGGCTATTGCCTTGAAAGATGTAAGCCCCTAAGGGCATTTTGTTTATTTTGAAACTATATGCTTCACATGCTATAGATTCATGCGTTTTCTTGCCATTAAATGTATAATTCGCATGTGAAACTTTTGTATAAACTAGTTTATTAACCATGTAAAGATGGAAGGTTTATTGTCATTATGTAGTAAATGTTAGTTGATGTGGTTGGTTTATGTCAGATTATTTCAGGGCGTTATAACTTGGTATCGGAGCTACCGGGTTTGAATACTTGGGGCTTGCAGGAAGTGGTTATTTTACCACAGTGGGTTTATTTCGCATGATTAGGAAATGTTTAGCTTTTTGTGATTATGTGATAACATGTTTATGTGACTATGTGGGTATGGGATTGGACTTTGGGGATGTTATTTAAGCCTATTAGATTCCTTGAGGTCTTATTAGAAGGGTACTTGATCAATACTTATTTTACTAAGAATTCTTGGTTTTTCATGGGACGAATCTCATCACTAAAGGATAATTCGTATGTGATTATGTGACTAAGTGCTTATGTGGAGTGAATTGAATTGTTTGTGTGATAGAACATATGTGGTTGATGTTGTTTAATGTGCGAGGCAAGTTGCGAGCACATTTGGAATTATGTGCTAAGTTTGTTTATTTTGATTCTCAATTAGGATGTCAGGAAGGGTTCAAACTCGTGGTGGTAGAGGTGGAAGGCATGGTAGAGGTCGCCAGGGTATACATGAGGTACCAGTCCAGGAAGAGGGTTTAGGCCAAGCTAACATGGCCGAACAAGTTGGGCAAGCCGAGGTACCGGCGCAAGCGGGTCAAGCCGCAATGGGGGCCTTCGCCCGAGAAATGGCGGGGGCATTGAGAGAGTCCATGAACATACTTAGGGCAGAGACCCAAGCTAGGGAGAACGTCGTGGAGACAAGGGTGAGCTTCCTCACGAAGGAGTTTTTGCGAGCCAAATCGGATGAATTCCATAGTGGCCTTGAGCCAAAGAAAGCAGATGAATGGCTTGAACAGACGGTGAAGACATTCGAGATGCTTCACATAGAAGACAGTGAGCTTAGAGTGACTCTTGCGAGTTACTATCTCAAGGGGGATGCGGCCAATGGTGGAAGCATGCCAAGGGCCGAATAGAACCGATATGGGAGGCATTTGTGGTGGTCTTCCAAGACAAGTACCTACCTCCCACTACTAGCGAGAGGTTGAGGCAGGAGTTCCAAGACCTTAAGTAACTCAACATGTCCATGGCCGAGTTCAAAGCGGCCTTTTCTAGTTTGTCCCGGTTTGCAACGGAATTGGTAGTGACGGAAGAACGCCGTTGCATTGAGTTTGAGAAGAAGCTTAAAACCAAGATCTTGTTCAAGGTTGCTGGGAATATGATCCAGAATTATGATCGCCTGGTGGAGGCGGCGCACATATGGAAATTACCGTGGAGGCCGAGGAGGAGAGACTTCAAAATTCGAGGTCTAGGGGCCAAGGGTCACAGGGGGACTATAGACCCAACAAGAAGAGTAGAAACACCTTTTCATCCTAGTCCCACCCACAACAGTCTAGATCCACTTTCCCCTTGCCTAGTGCGGGCCCAGGAAAGAGTGCACCGAGTGGGTTTTCTTGCTTCAAGTGTGGCCAACCAGGTCACAAGGCCTTTGCGTGTCTGTAGAAGGGAGGAGGACAGCAGACATTGCCGCCACCACCACCACCTAACCAATCTCAGAGTCAGTCTCAGAGTAGAGGGCAGGGACCTACCTGCTATCAGTGCAGTCAGTCAGGGCATATGAAAATAGATTGCCCGCAGTTGGGAGGCACACCTAGCGCATTAGGGTCGAGGCAGACTTAGAGCCACCAGCAGGCTTACTCAGCTCAGACTTCACGAGTCCATCAGGGAGCCGCTTCGGCTCAGCCAGTACAACAGGCCTACTATCCGAGAGATGAGCAGGTTGACTAGAGGTCACAGGGACGTGTGTATGCTGTTACCGCAGCAGAGTAGTTGCCAAGATCCTCAGTTGTGAGAGGTATTTATATTGTGTGTAATTCTTTGGCCAGTGTGTTGATAGATACGAGTACGTCTCATTCATTCATATCTGCTACATTCGCATCTGCATTGGGGTTAGAGGTGGCACAGTTAGCGTCTCTGCTCAGAGTAGAGTCACCAGTTGGGGGTATAGTTGACTTTGATCGGGGGTGTCGTGATTGCGAGATAGAGGCTGCTGAGCGTAGACTCCCGTTTTCTTTTGTGTTGCTAGACATGTCGAGTTTTCATATCATTCTAAGCATGGATTGATTGTCTTCTTATCGGGCAGTGATTGATTGTTTTCGTCAAAGGGTCACCGTGTGCACCTCGAGTGGTGATTGTTTTTATTTTCTAGGGGATAGGGTTGATTGGGTCTTATCGCCAGTGTTTGATTCTCGTAGTAGGAACGATATTAGTGGTTTTCTTGCTACTCTCTTGGATAGTGAGAGTGACGGGACTCGAGTTGAGTTGCCAAGGGTAGTGTATGAATACTCGGACGTGTTTCTCGAGGACCTTACTAGTTTTCCACCCCACTGAGAGATAGAGTTCACCACTGACTTAGTGCCTGGAACGACACCAATTTCTATGGCACCGTATAGATTTGCACCCGCGGAGTTGCATGGGTTGAAGATTCAACTCCAAGAGCTTTTAGACAAGGGCTTCATTCACCCTAGTACGTCACCTTGGGGAGCACCGCTCTCTTTGCAAAGAAGAAGGATGGGTCATTGCGGTTGTGTATAGATTACTGTAAGTTGAACCGAGTTATCGTTAAGAACAAGTACCCTTTACCCAGAATAGATGACTTGTTTGATCAACTTAGAGGGTCTTGTTGCTTTTCAAAGATAGATTTAAGGTCGGGGTACCATCAGTTGAGAGTCCGGAAAGAGGACATCCAGAAAACGGCCTTTCATACGCGCTATGGCCACTATGAGTTCCTCGTAATGCCATTTGGGTTGACTAATGCACTGGCTTCTTTCATGGATTTGATGAACCGAATTTTTAGGAAGTATTTGGATCATTTTGTGGTCGTCTTTGTGGACGACATCCTAATTTATTCGACTTCCAAGGAGGAACACGAGGCTCACTTGAGGGTAGTACTTGACTTGCTTAAGGAGCATCAATTGTATGCCAAATTTGAGAAATGCGAGCTTTGGCTCACTGAGGTGAAGTTTTTGGGCCATGTGGTGTCAAGAGAGGGAGTAATTGTAGATTCCTCGAAGATAGATTCTGTACAAGATTGGGAGCAACCTAAAAATATTTTTGAGATCCAAAGTTTCTTTTGATTGGCGGGGTACTATCGGCGTTTTGTAAGAGACTTTTCTAGATTACCCGCGCCTTTGACTAAGTTGACTAAAAAGGGGGTTAAGTTTGTGTGGAGTGAAGCTTGTGAAAAGTCCTTTCAAGAGCTAAAAACTAGATTGACTACGGCACCGGTGTTGATCATTCCGAAAAGAGGTTTTGGGTACACCGTCTATTGTGATGCGTCCCGGGATAGGCTTAGTTGTGTTTTAATGCAGGGGGGGACAGGTTGTAGCCTACAGTTCACGATAGTTAAAAATTCATGAGAAGAATTACCCTATCCACGACCTAGAGTTAGCCGCAGTAGTGTTTGCCTTGAAAATTTGGAGACACTATTTATATGGTGAGAAGTTTGAGGTTTTCTCCGATCACAAGAGCTTGAAGTATTTGTTTTCCCAAAAGATTTGAATTTACGTCAACGGAGGTGGATGGAATTTTTAGAAGATTATGATTTCCAGTTACACTATCACCCGGGAAAGGCCAATGTAATGGCCGACGCCTTAAATCAAAAAACCGTGAGTAGTTTGGCGAGTGTGGCTATTCGGGAGTGGGTTATGTTGGGTGAAGTCGGCAAATTTGAATTGCAATTGGGTGAGTCCGAAGAGGGTGCAACATTGTTCACTTTGGGTGCTCAACCTATCTTAATTAGCAAAGTTGTAGAGGCACAACAAGGGGACCATGAAGTAGAGTTAATTCGTGATAAAATCTCCAACGGGAAGGAAGAGAAGGGTTTGAGCATTCACTCGGATCAGAGCGTACACTATCTAGACCATTTGTTTGCACCTGAATCTTGTAGAGAGGAAGTGCTTCGGGAGTTCCATCACTCATGCCTTGCGGTACATCTGAGAGGCACCAAAATGTACCCCTGACCTTAGCCGTTAGTTTTGGTGGAGGGGTATGAAGCAGGATGCCACATCCTTCGTGTCCAAGTGCCTTACTTGTCACCAAGTGAAGGCCGAACACCAGAGACCAGCGGGTTTGTTACAACCCTTACCGATAGCCGAATGAAAATGAGAGCACGTTACCATGGATTTCGTAGTTGGGCTTCCTAGAACGCAGCGGGGGAATGATTCCATTTGGGTGATTATTGATAGGTTAACTAAGTCCACACATTTTATTCCTATGCGTACTAGTGACACAGTTGAGCACTTGGCAGAGTTGTACGTTAGAGAGATAGTTCGGCTTCATGGAGTTCCTATGACCATTGTGTCGGATAGGGATCCTCGTTTTACCGCCCGGTTGTGGCAAAGCCTTCAAGAAGCATTGGGGACTAAGTTGACTTTTAGCACCGCTTACCTCCCTCAAACCAATGGACAGTCGGAACGCACCATTTAGATTTTTGAGGACATGCTTAGAGCTTGTGTCCTAGATTTCAAGGGGTCTTGGGAGAGGCATTTGCCGTTGATTGAATTCGCCTACAATAATAGTTACCAAATAAGTATCGAGATGGCACCGTTTGAGGCCTTGTATAGCCGACCTTGTAGATCAGCAGTTTGTTGGGCCGAGGTAGGGGACACATCGTTATTGGGTCTAGAAATTGTTAGGAAGACAACCGAGAAAGTTGCTCTCATTCGAAAGAGGTTAGTTACGGCCCAAAGCCGACAAAAGAGTTATGCCGATAGGAGAAGACGATCTCTATCTTCTGAAGTGGGTGATGTAGACACTCCATTTTTGACCGTCCTCAAGACTTGGACGTCATCGTTTGAACACTCGATGATCATCCATGCTCGTGTTCGTTTTGAGCTTCCAGAGGTCTCGGCCATGCGCCTTGCCTCACGATCTCTCAATTTGACTGTTTTGTGCTTGGTTGTGGACTAAGAACTTGTGTTTTTGCTTTTGAGAGAAGAGGGTGGCTTGTTGGCCATCCCCTCAACCCATCGGCTAAGGCATGATGCCATCGGCCTAGTTTTCTTGTCATCAGCCAAAAGTGTTGGCCGATTGGCACCTTTTTTGGTCGATCGGCCTTTATGTTGGTCGATCGGCCATATTTTCTGGCCGAACCCTGTTCATCTACTTTTTGCAGATATTTTATGCCAGTTGTCACAGCTGGCATGCAAAATTCACCCCCTCCATACACGTGGAGGGATTTGCACTTTGTGTTAGCTTCTCCAAGAAGCTTTGTAATTGAATTCCTATAAGAAGGGAGCTCCTCCTCCCTTCTCAGAGGTTGAGAAAAATTGGGAGAGAAGTTCTATATCTATCTATCTCTATATTTCCTCTCTCTCTACATTTGTGTGTGTGTTTGTGCTCAAAAGTGTAGAATCTTCATACTATTGCACACAAACACCTAGTAATACACCTTCCTTTTGTTGCTGAGGTACTAGAGAGTTGGTTTTGGTGTTCCTGGGTGGGTTTGAACTTAGAAAAGTTGCTAGAGTAGTGTTCTTGAAGGTGTTCTTCAAGGGTGAGATTCTAACTTTAAATACCCCATTCTTGCTTAAGCTTTTAGACATGCTTGCTTGTTGTTTTAAGCTTAACTCTAAACTAGAAAAAGTTCTGGTTTTGATCCTTAAGATCTTTGTTTTAGGTCACTTTTGTGTTAGGGGTAGTCTACCCCCTCTTAGGCCTTGTTGGCCTTGTTTTTGTGCCTTATTTGTGAGCTTCGGGATCACCTTGTTTTGGCCTTCTCACCACTGAAATCCAGAGGGATTTAAGTGGTGGGGATGGTGTTTTAAGGTCCCAAAAAGGAGAGGGTCATCCCCTCTCCTTGTGTCTTCAATACTTGCCTTGAATGCCTCGTGTGTGAGCTTGTTTGTTAGGCTTGTTTTAGCTTGTACATTAGCATGTATTTGTGGTTATTTTGCTGAGGCTTACCACTATTTTTGCTTGGATTGGTCACTCCATGCATGGTTTATACACTTGTAGTGTAAATCACACACGCTAGTCTTGTATGCTTCATGAAGTAGCATGTCATTCTAGCCTATGTTGTGTCCACTTCAGCATGTATTTGGGGTTGTCTTACCATGTCATACCTCTGTTTAGGTTTGGTTTGGTTAGCCTTTGCATGCCTCATGCACTTGTAGTGCATTTCCATGAAATTGCCTTAACATGCTTTGTGCTTTAAGCCATGTTTTTAGCATGATTTTGGCTTGACCCAAAGAAGCTTTTAGCCTTGTTTTACCTCGCTTAAGCTCTGTTTTGTGTTGTTTTGATCATATATGACATGCTTTGTATAGCCCTAAGGCATCCTAGCTTGTTAGCTTCAAGTGTCCAAGTCACTAGCATGCATTATATGGCTCATTTCAATGATTCGGCATCATTTGTTTTGTTATTTCAGTCCATGTTTCATGCTCAAATGCTTGCACTTATCACTCATTTAATGTTTTAAAGAGTTGATGTTTTATGCCTCATGAATGGATCATTGTACATGTCTCCATGCTTAGGTATTTTGGATGCCATCTAAGTGGGTTTTTGGTCTTGTTTTACCATGCCATGACTCTGATTTTCTTGGTTTAAGTCATGCCATGTGTGGTTGTGATAGATGTAGTGTAACACCCTTTTTGTAGCATTGCATGCCTCATGCTTTTGGACTTTTGTTCTAGCTTGTGTTGGCTAGTTTCAAGCTTGTTTTTGGTCTTGTATTGACCTGCCTTGTGACTGTTTTGATAGCCCTTGGCCATTTGGGGATTGCCTTGCATGGCCATGGTTTGAGTCCCTTGGCTAGTTTCAAGTTTTGGGCCTTCTTGCATGATTTGCTTACTTTATTTGGCTGGTATGACACCTTTCCATGCATGATTTCAGAGCTTACCATGCTTGTCACATGTCCATATTTGTCCCCTTTTAAGTGTTCTTGAAAGTTTCTCTCCCATGCCTAGGTGATAGGCCATCACATGTGCATGTTTGTATGTGTTTTTGTCTATCATTTCCTAGCATTTTGGCCACTGATTTGGGCATATTTAAGAGTTGTCCACTTCAGTTTAAGTCCATCTTTGCATGTTGTTGCATGCTTGTCTTGCATGTTGTTGCATGCTTGCTTCATTTTGCATGTTTGTTACATGCCATGCTTGTTTACATGTTAGGTTATATGCCTATTGCATATTAGATGCATTGCATGATCTTGTTGCATGCTTGAGTTGTTCACATCATGCTTGCATGTTTGCATTGCATTGTGTGTGCATCCCTTGCCTCTTGATCAAGCATGATAGAGGTTGGGGCCCCTTATGTGTTTTGTGCATTTCATTTGATATTGAATTGCACACTTGGCTCTTTTGGCCATCATGCATGGGAATGCGTGATTGGTGGCCCGAGGGTCGAGAACTACACTCCTTTGACTCTTAAACATGATAAGGGGTGTAGTTGCAAACATTGTCTTGTAAATGTATTGTCATGCTCTGTTTGTCCTCTGCTGCAGCAAAAGGAGCATTTTACAGGAAAAGATGGCCGATCGGCTATCTTCAGTGCCGGTCGGCTACAAATTTTTGGCCGATAGCCTCAAATGTGGTCGATGACCATTATCCACTGGTCGATGGCCACCCCTCTTGGCCGATGACCTCTCAGAGTGTCCTTGAGGTGATTCAGAATCATCACAGAGAATTGTGCAGTTTTCAGAGATGAAAAATAGCGCAAACAGAGGCAACATGAGGCATGGCAACGGATTTTCGAGCGAAGTTGACCACGCATGCATTTGTTCCTCTTCCTGAGGCTGCTTTATTATTTTCATAGCTTAATTAATTTGTTTAATTAGTTAAGAGTTATGTAATAAGTAATTAGCTTGTAAGTTAGTTAATTAATTGATTTGTATTATTCTTTCGGTCCCTCCGTCGAGAAGGCGCAATTGTTGTAATAAGCGTGCGTGTGTGTGATGCATGTCTTCCAACCCCACTTTTTTCTCCCTTTTACTTAACCGCTTACGATGGTTAGTTTTAGGGCATATTTCATTTAGCATACCTTATGCTCGCATGCGTGCATCCATTCATCTGTATTACAGGCACCGGGCTCGGCGCATCATACTAACTGCATTGTACTTCAATTCCAAGCTGAATACATGTATCGAATTGTCGCATCTCATATGCCATCTTAGAATAGCCGAGTCTATTTCTAGTTGCATCTTTGCATGTGTTGCATTAGCCATCTTAACATGAACTAGGATCACGCATGATTTCTAACTAGTTCTTTATTTTGGCTCGATGTACACTGTGAGTGTTTACGCTTTAGCATACTGCATGTGTATATGTTGCCATGACATCATGCTTTCCATGAGGCTAATCGCTTACGTGATATAACTGCATGAATGCCCGTGGGTGAAGGTTGGATTGCTTGAATTGGAACAATTCATTAGAATCCGCATTTTAGCCTACTTGCGAGTAGCAAACTTCAAACCATTTTCAAACAAATATGCAGTGTTTCGTTCCAAATTAGGCGATCTAGTCTATACTTGTTTGCTGTACGCATCACGTAGTAAGATTAGCTAATTAACCGGAATAAGAATGCATGTGTTTTCAAAAACAAGATATCATACTTAGTACAGGCCGATCTTTGATCGGGCGAGCGGGGGTGCTCATTGCATGACCTTCCCCAATCGTACCCAAGTTCCGGAGCCGAGGCAACTTTGGTGATGACGGACACGTGGCCTTAGTCACGAGTCAGGGTTTCCTAAATTCCCCAAAACAAAATATTTAGGGGGCGACTCTGTATCTGGCAAAGCAGTCCATGTTTGGCACTTCTTTCTTAAAAATTAGTTTTCCGAAACGATTTACCGGATTTGGACTCTTTGGTGATTTATCGATCTTGCATTGCACTTTGCAAGATTAGATTCAGAACCATGACATTTGAGTCCCAACTGTAGTATGCTAGAGAACAAACGAGATTTCGGGCCTTCGCAAAAGCGCGGAGCCTTGGGAGTCCTCGGGCGCATCTACAGTTTCTGGCGACTCTGCTGGGGACTTAGAGAACTTGACTCGAACTCATGATATCTTGTTTTGATTACACTTATGTGTTTCTTTGCATTGCATTTGCATTGGGACGCCTAGGACACCGTGTTTGCCGTATGCTATTCCTGAACGGTTTGCCAGAGGCTCGCTTTGAGAAGCGTGCCATAAGGCTGATCGGTTGCGGGCTCTGCCACGATGGGAACATAAACCTCGATTTTTACCGAGGCACCCTTTTTGACCATTCGACCTAGTGCATATCGGAATCCATAGTGACTATTCTAAGCTAGGACAGGTTGCTTACTCGATTATAGGTTGTTTGAAACCGCTATATGCGTAGTGAAACCCTAGCTCCTAACAAAATAGGACAGGGAAACCCTACCCCTCCATAGGGGTGTTTTTGGCTCTCACTTGCTTGCTATGTGCTTTTAGAGTACGTCTCTACAGGAATGCATGTATCGGTTTGCAAGTCTGGGTATCAAGCCTGAGGGCATCAGTATCTGGGAATCAGTTTTACCTGAGGGTATCAGTTTACAGGCAAGATTTTTAGGCAGAATTCAGTAGAGAGTACAGTTATTCAGCTTTGCTCGTATCTGTTCCAATGAAATTGGGCTGAGATGCTGCCTATTTTCTGTTTTGCTAGGTAGTCGTGGAACCATTTTTTCATAAGGCTCCGATATCCCCCGTGTACGTTGGACTTGTGTTGTTAGACTTTGTCAGGTCAGAGTTTCAGTTCAGAGCAACCAGTGTTTTCCTTTGCTGAGGTAAGGCAGAGAAAGGCCAATCAAGGCTTACTCATTCATTTGATCCGTTAGTCACCAGTCATATCACCTCTATTCAGTTCAGCAGACTCGTGATGACACAGAATTCAGAAGAAATTGTGGTCATGGCAGCAGCATTGAACCAGGGAATCACCATGCAGGGTGAGACCGATGTTGACATGCCACACCCACCCAGGTCACCTGCCGCACATTCAATCTGGGAACCCCAATTATGTCAAACCCATGAGCCCACACTTTTGAGCTGATGGGAATGATCGGTGATCTTTAGAGATCTGTGGCTAATCTAGCCTTCAGAATGTCGGCTCCGCCATCAATCATATCGCATGCCGGGAACTTCATGCCAGAAGAGCCTCCACTATTGGGGCAAATTGTAATTGAACTCATCCAACCTAAAGCCATCCCAAGTTCCGGCAATGACATGTTGACAACAGGTCTTCACACTGATGTAGCAACCCAAACCTTTGACCAAGCTGAGGCGAGTGGTAAGAACAAGGTGGGGGCGGACATTGATCCCTATGAACAACTTCTGCAGGCTGTTGAGGCTTTGAAAGCCGAGGGACTGAACAAACAGCAGGTGCTTGTGGTTGCTACAAAAACTGTGGATGACACTTTCGTTACTCAAAACGAGGGCAGTTCGAGCGAAGGGGAAAATCAGGAGAAGGGCCGTTATACCAAAACCGTTCCTTCTAACCCTAATTCTGCACCCGGGAAAGGTCAGCAGACCAAGCCTGCACCTGCCGATCCCTTTTCTATTGCACCTGGCAAAAATCCACAAACCTCGAAGTATTTACCTCGAGGTTGCAGGGTCTTCCATGCCCTCTATATGCCTTTGTCCAAGGCTCTTCAAATCCTCGCTGAAAAGGGGCATCTCAAACCCCTCGAGCCTCGGCCTCTCTCTAGTCGTCTTCCATCTGGTCATGACGCTACCCAGTACTATGCGTACCATCAACAAATTGGTTATAGCACCGACATTTGCTTCCGTGTTCGTCACGAAGTACAGGATTTGTTTGACAACGGGGTTGTCCTCCCACCCAGCTCAGGAAAGTCTATCGTCACTGGATCAGTGAACCTGGAGGATAATGTGATGTGATTAGGGAACGAACCACCTGCGAGCGGCGCTCGGTTTACTTCAGATGTGGCGTATGGCACACATTATTTTGAGCATTTGCGAATGCTAGCTTTTGTACTTTCTGACTTGGTTATTCAGTCAGTTTTTGTTGTCTTGTATGTAGTCAGTCTTTTTGTACTATGTCAGTCGGGTCTGTCTTGTCGTATTGAGTCAGTCCTGTTGTACAGAAGTCGGGTGATTCCGAGGGTGTTACCTCAGGCATCACTGTTTTGTGTTTGTTTTTTCACTTTCTTTTGAATCTGTTTCTGCCATGGAGCCAGTTGTGCCAACAGATTTGAATGAAGCAACAGTAATTTTCACACTCTTGTGTTTGCTTCTACCTTGTGCCAGTTGTGCTAGAAGTTTTTGAATGAAATGGCAGTGCATTTTCACCTACTTCTTCTGTGCCTTTAAGTCATTGCATTGACCTAAGTTTTTCAAAACTTTTTGAATACTGTGATGAAAACAAAGAGGAAGGAATTCCTCGGGATTTGCAAAATTTGATCAATTGAGAAATAGACAGGCATGCTAAGCCCTTAATGATTGAGATCATGCTTGTTAATGTGAGTACTGAGAAGGATCCTGGCTTGACCCAGATTGGTTCTACATTGTCTTCAGTGCGAACGATTTTTCGCTTTCTTAAAGATTTCAAAAAATGTTTTGCGCGGTCCCGTGAAGACTTGTGTGGAATCGCTCTTGAGATTGTGCAGCCTAGGATCGCTCTCAGCCCTGAGACTCAACCCCTGGCTTTTAGACCTTGAACTTAGATTCAGAATGTTCAAAGGTCAACCACAATGTGAGACCTGTGTGGCCATATTTGAAGCAGCCCATGAATTAGCGGCAACAAAGTCAGATCAAGAATATCAGATGTGATTAAAAGAAGCTTGCGAAGCTAGATCAGGAGCACCCCTCGAACTAGTGGCAAAAGATGTTAGATTATGCTCGAAGAGTCAAAGGTGAAGACTGGAAAGAATGCCAAATCCCAGAAGGAGGAAAGAAGAAAGTTTTTTTGAAGAACAACCAAGTTCCTATCCATAACATTAGGGGCAAATTCAACTCCCATTGGATGGACTCCTGCATCATCAGCGAACAACAACCATTCTCCTGGATTCAGAAGGCTTCGAGATCCTAAAACCATTCGACATGGACAAGCTACACTTTTACCCTTGAGAGGCTCGCTGGGCCGAAAACTCGGAAGGGCGACCTAGGCAAAAGTTAGAACAAGAAAAATAAAAGAAAAGAAGAAAAGAAATAAAGAAAAAAATATAAAATGCAATAGAATGAAAAAATAAAAAATAAAAAAAATGAAGAAAAGATGAAAAGAAAAGAAAAGAATGAAAAATTAAAAATGAAAAGAAATGAAAAAGAAAAGAAAAACAAAGCTCGCAAGGTTGAAAACCTGGAAAGGCGGCCTTGGCAAAAGTTAGAGTGCAAAAGGAGAGGTTAAATACCCGAGTGTACCTTAACCTGAACTACGTAAGGCTTAATTCCCATGTTTGGGATACGTAGGCAATTTCGTTTTGAAGTATAGCCATAAACACTTCCAAATCGACTATGTCCATGTAATGGTTCTGATCATCTTTGTTTTCTCTATATCCAACGGTTCGGTTGTGATCATCACTATGAGAACTGTTTATAGTATGCTGCGGTGCTATTCAGACAAGGGGCAACTTTCCGTTGCCATGAGTCGCAATTCAAACAAAGGGCAATTTTCAGTTGCCATGTAGTGCCATTTAGACAAGGGGCAATTTTCCATTGTTTTGGATCAGAGGTTGTGCATCTCAAAAGTAAATTCTGCGTTGGTCGAGCAGTGGCCATTTGCAAAAATAGTTTTTGAGAATTTTTAATGAGGTTGACTAATTTTCTCTCGAAAATTATTCCATTTTTCCAAAACTGGACCATTTCTTGGACCCAAAAAAGGAAAATTTTCAGTTCTCATAGCCTGACTTGCATGATTTTTGAATCAGAAAATTGAATAATCATGTTAATCTAACTCTCATTTTGGTCAAAATTGTTTTAGTAGAAAGCCAAAACCAAAAAATGGTCAAAATGATGAACTAGGGGCACAATTGAGTCAGGTTTTCTGTCTTTTCCCCATTGTTAACATACTTGCCAAGAAGGGTACTCTACCTGCCAGAAAAAGGCACCACTGAAGCTATCAGCAAAGGGCCGAAAGTTCTCTCATCCTCCAAGCAGCGAGGTATTAAGCAAGTACGAAGCACAAAATGGAAAGGAGCAGGATATTCCACTCCCTTATTCGAAAAGGTCTGGTCACGTCCAAACTCCCCAGCAGAGCATCGTCAACCGATGTTAGCAGCAGATTTGCTACACACCTAGTTGTAGCGCAACCCCTCCGTGGGACGAACTCACTAGCTGTGCGTAGAGGAAGAAGAATCTAGTAGAGTGCTAGGGGACAAGAGCCCACAACTTCTTGTTTATCCATCAAACACCCAGGGGAGGGATAAAAAATGAGAGATTGAAGAATAGAGAGATGTGCGTTGAGAGAAAAGTGAGAAAAGGGCTTTTCAGAGAATAAGAGATGGAGGGCCGAGTGATGTGAGAATCATAAATGAGAAAGGGTGGGAAACAATGCCCGGAAGAAACAGCCCCCTGTCTACGTCTGAGTGTCGTGTCTGTTGTTTTGTTTCTCTCGATTCTTGTTTTGAGTCATTTTTTGAGTATCAATAGATGTGTTTAGGTTGTTTACCTTTTGTTTTCCGTTATTGAGTCATTTCTGCTGTGTTCAGTCGTAGGCTCAATACCCAGTTGAAAACTCATTTCCCAATTTCAATCGTTTTGTGCTTAGAGTGCTATGCCATTCTCTACATTTGTGCAAAACAGGATTCGTTCTTCATAAAACTGCAGGGTTCATTCCAGGTCATGTGAGAACAGTAAAACCAGGACCTATCTGAAGCTGTATAGGTTCCAGGCTGCAAAGTAAAAGAAAAGAGAGAAAATTCGGAGCATCTGAGTTTGTTTCAACTTCTGCAAGTTCCGTCTTTGCATCCCGTGTGTTCAAAATGAATAGAGTATAGTGTTCAGAATGGGCTGTATGTTCAGAATGAGCAGTGTTCAGAGTGGGGTGTGTAGTCAGAATGAGCAGTGTTCAGAATGGGCTATGTGAATGAGCAGTGTCTTGTGTGAGCCGTGTGTTCAAAATAAACAGAGTGCTGTGTTACGGGCCGTGTGTTCAGAATGAGCAGTGTGCTGTACGAGCTGTGTGTTCGAAGTGAATAGAATGGACCTTTGAACTGTGAGTTGAAGGTAAGTGTTCGAAGAACACAAAGAGATATCCCCCTCAGAGTAGAGCGGTTTATCGCCACTCACCCCGTGAGATGCTTTCTAAAGTGCTGCTTTGTTTGTGTATTGCATCCCTTTAACATCATGCATTGTATTGCATTCTACCCATCGAGTTTCTTTCTCATTTATGCACGGTATTGTATGTACTGTTCATTCAGAGAAGTTCCGGTTTAGTTTGACTGATACCTTTCCTCTCTTGCGTGTGATACGCTAAGAGATTTTACCTTTCCTCTCTTGCGTGTGATATGCTGAGAGACTTTACCTTTCCTCTCTTGCATGTGATATGCTGAGAGATTTGTCTCTTTCCTCTCTTGCCTGTGATACGCTGAGAGATTTTACCTTTCCTCTCTCGCGTATGATACGCTGAGAGGTGTGCCTTTCCTCTTATTGCATTGTTTTGCACTCTCCTTTCTTCGGGAAACACGGGGATACGTCTCTATGTTTCTCCTTTTCTGGTTTAGAGCATTTGGAATATGTTCCAATGCTCATACCATTCCGAAACAGTGGGGATATGTCCCTATGTTTCTCCCTTTCCCCTTTCCTTACACGATTTCGGCGTGTTTGGAATTTTTCTCAGGTTGTGTTTTGAACACGCCTGGGCGGGTTGTTTTGGACCTCCTCTCACGATTTCAGCGTGGTTTGAGTGTACTTTTCCTCATACGATTTCAGCGTGTTTGGAATTTATCTCAAGTTGCATTGTATACGCGCCTGATTGTTTGTTTTTCCTCCTCTCATGATTCCAGCATGGTTGGAGTTTGTCACCCTTTGCATTTATTGTATTATTTTGCATTTCATTCGCGTTATTTGGCGCATCGCGCTATTTTGTGCACCTCATCTGCACCTGTTAGTGCATTGCATTTCATTCACGCTATTTTGTGCATCGCGCTATCTTGCGCACCTCATCTGCACCTGTTAGTGCATTGCATTTCATTTCATTCGTGCTATTTTGCACACCTCATCTGCACCTATTAGTGCATTGCATTTCATTCGCGCTATTTTGTGCATCGCGCTATCTTGCGCACCTTATCTGTACTTATTAGTGCATTGCATTTCATTCACGCTATTTTGCGCATCACGCTATTTTGTGCACCTCATCTGCACCTGTTAGTGCATTGCATTTCATTCGCGCTATTTTGCGCACATCATCTGCACCTGTTAGTGCATTGCATTTCATTCGCGCTATTTTGCGCACCGCATCTGTACTTGTTAGTGTATTGCATTTCATTCGCGCTATTTTGCGCACCGCATCTGCACTTGTTAGTGTATTGCATTTCATTCGCGCTATTTTGCGCATCGCGCTACTTTGCTCACCTCATCTGCACTTATTAGTGCATTGCATTTCATTCGCGCTATTTTGTGCATCGCGCTATCTTGCGCACCTCATTTGCACCTATTAGTGCATTGCATCATTCGCGCTATTTTGCGCATCACGCTATCTTGCGCACCTTACCTGTACTTGTTAGTGCATTGCATTGTTTCGCACCCTCTAGGTTGCATTGTCTTGCACCCTTCCACCCGCGTTGTTTCGCATTCTTAGGTTGCATTGTCTTGCCTCCTCTCACATGTGTTGTTTCATTCTTAGGTTGCATTGTCTTGCACCCTTCCACCCGCGTTGTCTCGCATGTTTCACTTGCATTGTCATGCATTTTCCTTACCTTGCGTTGTCGAGCATGTTTCATTTGCATTGTTTTTCATTTCATCTATAACTTGCGTTGTCTCGCATGTTTCATTTGCATTGTTTTTGTTGTCTCGCATGTAGATTGTATTATCATACATTTTGTCTAACTTGCGTTGTCTCGTATGTAGATTGCGTTGTCTCGTATATAGATTGCATCCCCTATAACTTGCATTGTCTTGCTTGTTATTTGCATTGTTTTGCATCCCCTATAACTTGCATTGTCTTGCTCATTATGTGCATTGTTTTGCACCCCTACTAACTTGTGCATTGTCTTGCACCTACTAACTTGTGCATTGTCTTGCACTTCCCCTCTAACTTGTGCATTGTCTTGCACCTACTGACTTGTGCATTGTCTTGCACTTCCCCTCTAACTTGTGCATTGTCTTGCACTTCCCCTCTAACTTGTGCATTGTTTTGCACCCCCTCTAATTTGCATTGTTTTGCACCCTCTAACTTGCATTGTTTCGCATCCTCTAACTTGCATTTTTTTGCACCCTCTCTAACTTGCATTGTTTTGCACCCCCCTTTAACTTGCATTGTTTGGCACCCCCTCTAACTCGCGTTGTTTCGCACCCTATCTAACTTGCTTTGTTTCGCACTCATATCTAACTTGCGTTGTTTCACATACCTCATATAACTTGCTCTGTTACGTTTGTTACTTGCGTTGTTTCGCACATATCTTACTTGCGTTGTTTAGCACGTTCTACTTACATTGTTATGTACATTTTTAACTTGCGCTGTCGCGCATGCCTACCTGTATTGTCATGCACTTCACACTTCACTCGCGTTGTCACGCAGTTTTAACTTGCATTGCTATGAATGTTCCTAACGATATTGTACCTATTGAGTTTCTTTCTTTTGCAGGCACGATATTGTATGTACGGTTCATTTGAAGCTGACACGACCAGACGAACCGGACGGTATTGCATGTACTCCGTGTGAGATGTAGCGAGAATTGTATAATTCTCTTACATCCTTTCTGTATGTAATGTAGTTTGATTTGTATTCACTTGCTTAAAATTGCCACATGTTATGCTTCGTTATAGCTTTCTTTGCATGATCATAAGTTATATTCGGCATCATGCATTGCCATTTGCATCTTGCCCCTACCTACGGGCGCATATCTTTGTTATCTTGTATGCTTGTCTAAGTCTTCGGCTTCATAAAAAATGGGTCGTCTTTAGGCTTTCACACTCACTCCCATCATCTTATGACTTTCAAGTTCTGTCAAAGAGGGGCAACTGTAGACACCCCATTTTTGACCGTCCTCAAGACTTGGACGTCATCGTTTGAACACTCGATGATCATCCATGCTCATGTTCGTTTTGAGTTCCTGGAGGTCTCGGCCGCGCACCTTGCTTCAAGATCTCTCAACTTAACTGTTTTGTGCTTGGTTGTGGACTAACCACTTGTGTTTTTGCTTTTGAGGGAAGAGGGTGGCTTGTTAGCCATCCCCTCAACCTATCGACTAAGGCATGATGCCATCGGCTTGGCTTTCTTGCCATCGGCCAAAAGTGTTGGCCGATCGGCACCTTTTTTGGTCGGTCGACCTTTATGTTGGTCGATCGGCCATATTTTCTGGTCGAACCCTGTTCATCTACTTTTTGCAAATATTTTATGCCAGCTGTCACAGCTGGCATGCAAAATTCACCCCCTCCATACACGTGGAGGGATTTGCACCTTGTGTTAGCTTCTCTAAGAAGCTTTGGAATTGAATTCCTATAAGAAGGGAGCTCCTCCTCCCTTCTCAGAGGTTGAGAAAAATTGGGAGAGAAGTTCTATATCTATCTATCTCTATATTTCCTCTCTCTCTACATTTGTGTGTGTGTTTGTGCTCAAAAGTGTAGAATCTTCATACTATTGCACACAAACACCTAGTAATACACCTTCCTTTTGTTGCTGAGGTACTAGGGAGTTGGTTTTGGTGTTCCTGGGTGGGTTTGAACTTAGAAAAGTTGCTGGAGTAGTGTTCTTGAAGGTGTTCTTCAAGGGTGAGATTCTAACTTTAAATACCCCATTCTTGCTTAAGCTTTTAGACATGCTTGCTTGTTGTTTTAAGCTTAACTCTAAACTAGAAAAAGTTCTGGTTTTGATCCTTAAGATCTTTGTTTTAGGTCACTTTTGTGTTATGGGTAGTCTACCCCCTCTTAGGCCTTGTTTGGCCTTGTTTTTGTGCCTTCTTTGTGAGCTTCGGGATCACCTTGTTTTGGCCTTCTCACCACTGAAATCCAGAGGGATTCAAGTGGTGGGGATGGTGTTTTAAGGTCCCAAAAAGGAGAGGGTCATCCCTCTCCTTGTGTCTTCAATACTTGCCTTGAATGCCTCATGTGTGAGCTTGTTTGTTAGGCTTGTTTTAGCTTGTATATTAGCATGTATTTGTGGTTATTTTGCTGAGGCTTACCACTGTTTTTGCTTGGATTGATCACTCCATGCATGGTTTATACAGTTGTAGTGTAAATCACACACACTAGTCTTGTATGCTTCATGAAGTAGCATGTCATTCTAGCCTATGTTGTGTCCACTTCAGTATGTATTTAGGGTTGTCTTACCATGTCATACCTCTGTTTAGGTTTGGTTTGGTTAGCCTTTGCATGCCTCATGCACTTGTAGTGCATTTCCATGAAATTGCCTTAACATGCTTTGTGCTTTAAGCCATGTTTTTAGCATGATTTTGGCTTAACCCAAAGAAGCTTTTAGCCTTGTTTTACTTTGCTTAAGCTCTGTTTTGTGTTGTTTTGATCATATATGCCATGCTTTGTATAGCCCTAAGGCATCCTAGCTTGTTAGCTTCAAGTGTCCAAGTCACTAGCATGCATTACATGGCTCATTTCAATGATTTGGCATCATTTGTTATGTTATTTCAGTCCATGTCTCATGCTCAAATGCTTGCACTTTTCACTCCTTTAATGCTTCAAAGAGTTGATGTTTTATGCCTCATGAATGGATCATTGTACATGTCTCCATGCTTAGGTCTTTTGGATGCCATCTAAGTGGGTTTTTGGTCTTTTTTTACCATGCCATAACTCTGATTTTATTGGTTTAAGTCATGCCATGTGTGGTTGTGATAGGTGTAGTGTAACACCCCTTTTGTAGCATTGCATGCCTCATGCTTTTGGACTTCTGTTCTAGCTTGTGTTGACTAGTTTCAAGCTTGTTTTTGGTCTTGTATTGACCTGCCTTATGACTGTTTTGATAGCCCTTGGCCCTTTGGGGATTGCCTTGCATGGCCATGGTTTAAGTCCCTTGGTTAGTTTCAAGTTTTGGGCCTTCTTGCATGATTTGCTTGCTTTATTTGGTTGGTTTGGCACCTTTTCATGCATGATTTCAGAGCTTACCATGCTTGTCACATGTCCATATTTGTCCCCTTTTAAGTGTTCTTGAAAGTTGCCCTCCCATGCCTAGGTGATAGGCCATCACATGTGCATGTTTGTATGTGCTTTTGTTTATCATTTCTTAACATTTTGGCCACTGATTTGGGCATATTTAAGAGTTGTCCACTTTAGTTTAAGTCCATCTTTGCATGTTGTTGCATGCTTGTCTTGCATGTTGTTGCATGCTTGCTTCATTTTGCATGTTTGTTACATGCCATGCTTGTTTACATATTAGGTTGTATGCCTATTGCATATTAGATGCATTGCATGATCTTGTTGCATGCTTGAGTTGTTCACATCATGCTTGCATGTTTGCATTGCATTGTGTGTGCATCCCTTGCCTCTTGATCAAGCATGATAGAGGTTGGGGCCCCTTATGTGTTTTGTGCATTTCATTTGATATTGAATTGCACACTTGGCTCCTTTAGCGATCATGCATGAGAATGCGTGATTGGTGGCCCGAGGGTCGAGAACTACACTCCTTTGAGTCTTAAACATGATAAGGGGTGTAGTTGCAAACATTGTCTTGTAAATGTATTGACATGCTCTGTTTGTCCTCTACTGCAGTAAAAGGAGCATTTTACAGGAAGAGATGGCCGATCGGCTATCTTCAGTGCCGGTCGGCTACAAATTTTTGGCCGATAGCCTCAAATGTGGTCGATGGCCATTATCCACTGGCCGATGGCCACCCCTCTTGGCCGATGACCTCTCAGAGTGTCCTTGAGGTGATTCAGAATCATCACAGAGAATTGTGCAGTTTTCAGAGATGAAAAATAGTGCAAACAGAGGTAACATGAGGCATGGCAACGGATTTTCAAGCGAAGCCGACCAAGCATGCATTTGTTCCTCTTCCCGAGGCTGCTTTATTGTTTTCATAGCTTAATTAATTTGTTTAATTAGTTAAGAGTTATGTAATAATTAATTAGCTTGTAAGTTAGTTAATTAGTGGATTTGTATTATTCTTTCAGTCCCTCCGTCGAGAGGGCACAATTGTTGTAATAAGCGTGCGTGTGTGTGATGCATGTCTTCCAACCCCACTTTCTTCTCCCTTTTACTTAACCGCTTACGATGGTTAGTTTTAGGGCATATTTCATTTAGCATACCTTATGCTCGCATGCGTGCATCCATTCATCTGTATTACAGGCACCGGGCTCGGCGCATCATACTAACTGCATTGTACTTCAATTCCAAGTTGAATACATGTATCGAATTGTCGCATCTCATATGCCATCTTAGAAGCAGAGTCTATTTCTAGTTGCATCTTTGCATGTGTCGCTGTAGACACCCCATTTTTGACCGACCTTAATCCTCAGACGTCATCGATTGAGCGCTCGGTGATGGTGCATGCTGTGCTCGTTCGGAGGTTTCGGAGTTTCGGCTGAGAGCCTTACCCCCGGACCTCGGGACCCTTTTTGTGCTTTGCCTCGGTTTGCAAATCAGGTCTTGTTTTCTCTTCCCAAAGGGAGGGAGAGGTCTCGTAGACCATCTCTCAGTGGCCATAGGCTACTTTTCGCAGTTGTAGGCCACTTTTCCCGTTTGGAGATCAGTTTTTGATTTTCGGGGCCGTCGACCGTGCGCGTCGGTTCGGGACCGCTTAACATTCTCCGTTTGCCCCGGTTTTTGGGGCACACCCTGTTTCCTCTGTCTAGAGGGACACTGTGGCCCGGGAGACCACCTTTGTGGTTGCACGCCACCTTCAATGCTTAACAACCAATTTTCGGGGCTCCCAGCTGCACGTTTTGCCTCCCGGACTCTCTTTTTGCATCTGCCTTGGTTCATTTTTGGCATGGACCTTGTTTTCATTGTTTGAAAGGTGGTACTAGGGTGGGAGACCACCTTTTCTCCTTGGAGACCACTTTTCTCCCGCCAACTGGTTTTCTTATTAGGGAACTGGTCTCCTTGGTCTTTGAGCCACATTTACTGGTCTCCCATACCACCACTGGCTTGCATTCAGTTGGGAGACCACCAAATGGGGCTGCCGACAATCTTTTATTGAGTTGACCTTTTTGAACTAGTCGGCCGACCAGGTGAAGTGGTCGGCCGACCACTTGAACTAGTCGGCCTACTCCCTCCAGTTTTGTCTCTGTGAGTTGTTGCCAGCTGTGCCAGCTGGAAGGCACAGACTGTATCCTCCATACACGTGTATGGAGGATCTTGAGCCTTGTTTCTAGCTTCTTGAAGAAGCTTTGGCCTTGTATCTTTATAAGAGAGGCTCTTCCTCTCCTTTAGAGAGGTTGAAAATTTTGTCTAAGGCATAGCATACATATCTCTCTATATCTCTCTATTTTGTCTCAAAAAGTGTGTGGTTCTTGACCCTTTTGCACCACACCTTATAGCCTAACACTCCCACCATCAACCTAAGGTTCTTGGAGGGTCTTGGGAGGTCTCAAAGGTTGAGTTTTTGGTCCAGAAGGCTGTTGGTTTTTTTGAGCTACAAGGGTAACACTTTTTCTCTCTTTTGAGCATTATTTTGATCCTTACCTTAGCCTTATTTGCATGCATATTTGAGATTTGTTGTCAACTAAAAAAATTATAATTTTAAGGTCCTTTTAATGTTTGTTTAAGGTCATTTTGTTGTTGGGGGTCATTTACCCTTTTGCATGCTTCATTTTGCCATGTTTTGAGCCATGCATTAAGGCCTTTTTATTGATTTTTGTTTGGCCTTTTGACCACTAAAATTCAGTAGATTTTCAGACATAATCATGTTGTTTTGAGGGCCAAAATCAAAGAGGGGTGACCCTCTCTCTTGTTTTCTTGTTTACTAGCATTTTTGGCCTTACAAAGGAGCCCATATTTGCATGCATCCCAAGCTTGGTTCAAGCCCTTTTTGGTGGTTTTTAGGACTTGCCTAGGCTCTCTCCAGAGTTGGTTTTGTCACCTTGGGTGTGCTCCTTACATGTGTAGAATAATCCTCTTCATAGCTTATCAAATGAGCATGTCATTCTTGCATGCATTGATCATGTTTCAGTGGGTTTTTGGGCTTTATTTGGCATGTCATACCTCTGTCTTTGGCTGGTCTAGTGGTCTCTTGAATGCTTCATATGCTTGTAGTATAAACCATGCTTATTAGCTTATATTGCGTGTTGCTTTGGCCCTTGATTCTAGCATATTTTGGCCATGTTCTAAACTGATTTTATTCATGATTTGGGCTGCCTTAGCTCTGTTTTGAGGTCCCATGGTCGAATGATGCTTGTCATGCATGCTTGTAGTGTAATACCCTTGTCTAGCTTCGAGTTTTGAAGCCTCTTGCATGCTTAACTTGAGTGGTTTTCATGTTTTGGCATCATTGAATATGTGATTTCAGAGCTTATACTTGTGCCATATTCCCATGTTTTCCACTCTTTAAATGCGTTTGAGAGTTGTGCTTGTTTGCCTCATTTTTGGGCCATTGCATGAGCTTCATTTTTGTGCATTGCGAGCCATCATTTTAGTCCATTTTGCTACTATTTTGGGTTTGCATAGGGACTGTTTGGGGTTGGTTTGGTCATTTGGGCATCGCTTTGCATACCTCTAGTGTAATGCACTTCACTAGTTTCGGTAATTGTGCCATCCAACATGCATCGGGTGAGTTGTTTGCATGATTCAGGACCATCTAGTATGCCATTTCAGAGCGGGAATATATGCCATTGTGTTCATTGTTTCATCCTTGCCATGCTCTTGTAGAGTTACATCTTGTGCCTTGGCTTGAAGCCCTTGCATTGTGCATGCTTGTATGTGTGTCATTGCCTTGTTTTCATCATGTTTGGCCACTGATTTGGGTGTGGCCGAGGCCCATCCATCTTGGTTTAAGTCCATCTTGCATTGTGTATGCATGCAATATAATCCATGTGCATTGAGTATGCCATCTAGTTCTTAGTATTGAGCATTGTGTATGCCATGTTATTCCTTGCATTGTGTATGCTAGGTTATTCCTTGCATTGCGTATGCTGTGTTGTTAGTTGCACTGCGTATGCTATGGTTGCATTGAGTGTGCCACGTAGTTGCATTTGCATGTTTGTATGCTTGAGTTGCATCGCATTGTGTATGCCATGTTTTGTTGCATTATGTTTGGAGTAGGGTTTAGTCCAAACACGGGAAACGAGGGACGTTTCGTGCTCAAAGTGACCAAACGTGCCTCAATTCTTGGTCACCGACACTCCTGACTATCCATGATAGAGTTGTTGGCTTTAGGTGTTTACATGTGCATTCATTTCATATTGAGTCATGCAATCTGACCTCTCGGCCATCATGCATCGAGATGCGTGATTGGTGCCCCGAGAGTCGAGAACCATACTCCCTTGAGCTTACGTAATGATAGGCAGGGTGTTTGTGCATACATGTGTTGCAAATACTTTGCCATGCCCCTTTCTTTCTCTCTATTGCAGCAAACCAGGAACCGGTAGCAAAAACTGGTCGGCAGCCCTTCTACGGGTCCCCATGATGGATTTTAAGCTTTCTGGAGCTTGGTGCAAGGTCCAGAGAGCAGTTGCAAATAGAGGCAAATGCGGGCATCGTGATGGATTTCCCGACAAGGCGACTCGAACATGCATGCATCCATTGTCATCCAAAACGGAGCCGAGGCAGCCTATTTCATTTAGTTTACATGCTTACTTAGTTAAATTTGTTAATTAGATAGTGTTGTGTAATAGTTAGTTCATTCGATTCTGTATTATTTACTCCATGATAGCATGTTTACCATGAGGCTATGTACTTATGTGATATAACTTCCTGAATGCCTGTGGGTGAAGCTTAGGTTGCTTGAATTGGAATAATTCATCGAAACCCGTGTTTTAGCCTACTTGCGAATAGCAAACTTCAATCCATTTTCAAAACAAACGGATATGTGATGCATTGTTCCAACTTAGGCAATCTAGTCTCTACTTGTATGCTGAGCGCATAACATAGTAATTCTAGGTTAATAACCGGAATAAAAGCACATATGTTTTCAAAAAACAAGATATCATGTTTAGTAGTGGCCGATCTTTGATCGGGGCGAGCGGAGGTGCTCATTGCATGACCTTCCCCAATCGTACCCAAGTTCCCGAGCCGAGGTAACTTTGGTGATGACGGACACGTGGCCTTAGGCACGAGTTAGTGTTTCCTAAATTTTCCAAAAATAAAATATTTAGGTGGCGACTCTGTATCTGGCAAAGCAGTCTATGTTTGGCACTTCTTTCTAAAAATCAGTTTTTCAAAACGATTTGCCGGATTTGGACTCTTTGGTGATTTATCGGTCTTGCATTGCACTTTGCGAGACTAGATTCAGAACCGTGACATTTGAGTCCGAACTATAGTGAGCCTAATGAGCAAAACGGGATTTCTCCCGGGACATTCGGGGGCGTCTATAGTTTCTGGCGACTCTGCTGGGGACTTAGAGAACTTGACTCGAACTCATGATATCTTGTTTTGATTACACTTATGTGTTTCTTTGCATTGCATTTGCATTGGTGCACCTAGGACACCGTGTTTGCCATCTACTATTCCTGAACGGTTTGCCGGAGGTTACGTGCCATAAGGCTGACCGGTTACGAGCTCTGCCACGATGGGAACACAAACCCCTATTTTTACCGGGGCATCCTTTTTGACCATTCGACCTAGTGCATATTCGAAATCCGTAGTGACCATTCCAAACTAGGACAGGTTGCTTACCCGATTATAGGTTGTTTGAAACCGCTGCGTGCGTAGTGAAACCCTAGCTCTTAACAAAATAGGACAGGGAAACCCTAGCCCTCCATAGGGGTGTTTTTGGCTCTCACTTATTTGCTATGTGCTTTTAGAGTGTGTCTCTACAGGAATGCATGTACGAGTTTACAAGTTTGGGCATCAGGCCTGCGGGCACCAGTGTTTTGAGAGTCGGTATATCCGCGGGTATCAGATTCAGATTTGGGGCAGTGATTTGGGAAACAATGACCAGTATTTGAGAATAGTATATTCAGCTTACACGTGCCAAATGTATGTTGTCATACCGACTGTGTGTTGTGTTTATTTAAGCCGTTATGCTGTCCGTTTCTGGTTGTTTATTTTCTTATTATGCTTTATTTATCTTTTTGCTAGGTAGTTTAGCACAATTTCTTCTAACCAAGCAGATATTCCCCAAGCACTCTGGACAAGAGGTCGCAGACTCCATCGATCTGAGGATCTGGTAGACAGACAACCAGTGTTCTATTCTTTACCCCTGGTTGTCAGGCGGAGGTCGAGAAGACGCAGTGTATCGGTACCGAGATTGCGAGATCAGTGGTCTTTGAATAGTTAGGTTGAGATTTCAGAGTCTACTGCGGAGACGGATATACCGATAGTTCAGTTAGATCAGGGCAGTATGGCAGGAATGGAAGAGATGATGCGTCAGCTCCAGGAGAGTATGAAAGCCATGCAAGAAGACGCTGTTCGTCAAGTAAAATTTGCCAAACAGCAGGCTGTAGTCATGGCCCAACAGGCAGAGTTAATTACCAGGTTGCAGCAGCAAGCCGGAACATCTGCTTCACACCAAGCTCCTCCTCCACCGAGAGTTCCAATACCCGGGGAGACGGTGAATGTCCAGAATGTCCAAGAGGATACAGACATCCCAACAGGGCCAGCTCCGCCCCCGATTCTACCCCAACTATCCAAGGCACCCACTCCTATCAATCAACTGGATTCTCCCTTCGAATTCAAGGTGGACCCTGTGGCATTAAAAGTGAGCAAGCTTGAAAAGCTGTTCAAGAAATCTCAGGGTGTGAAGTCCATCCCAGACATTGAGGATAGGTATACCGACGCAGCCGTGACGCTGCCAGACAGATTTAAGATGCCACATATTGACCGCTTTGACGGGTCCGGCGATCCCATGGTGCACTTACGGTTGTTTTCAAACATATTAAGGCCGATGGGCCTCACCAGACTACAGAAGCTTTCTTTATTCGGCCGGACCCTATCGGGTGTGGTGGCCATCTGGTATGCAAAACTGGAAGATGATGTTAAGAGGAATTGGGATGAGATGGCCGAGGCTTTTGTCTCTTAGTACTCCTATAATACACAGATCGAGATCACAACCCATGATCTCGAGACGACTAGGCAGGAGCCTAAGGAGAGTTTTTCTGACTTCGTAACCCGGTGGAGGGCCAAGGCCTCAATGAAGACCACTAGGCCCACTGACAAAGATCAGATTTGGATGATTGTGCGCAATCTCCAGCCCAAGCTTATGCAGAAAATGATCGTTCTCCCCTTTTCCCACTTTTTCAGATTTACATAAGATGGGGGTACAAATTGAGGATGCTATGAAACAGGGTCTGATTGAACAAGATAGAGAGCAACCCAGGAAAACCTTCAACCGCAACACCAATACAGGCACAAGCAATGCCGCAACTGCCAGAGCTTCAGAAGTAAGCATGGTCACCACCACTCCCCCCCCAAGAGCCCTTGCGGCCACACCATTCACCGGTGCGTTCAAAAGCAACTCACAGACAACCAAGTACCAACCTCGAGGCCAAAGAACCTTCACTCCATTATATATGCCCCTGTCCGAAGCTCTGGGGATTTTAATCAGGAAAGGGCACTTGAAGCCCCTAGAGCCGGGGGGGATGGACTTGATCAGAGGATAGATGACTTAGTAGTTCTGGAAAGGGACATTGTTGACCTTCAGATTTTCAACGAACAAGATCCGGGGGACATGACAGTCAACTGGTTCGATTTTGAGGAGTCAGCGGAGGTCACAGGGTGGCTTGACGACCAACCAGATATTGTTGAAGAATCCCAGCTGGAAAACGGCCCGTCAGGGGCAAGGACATCAGTTGTGGCTAGAAGAGCCGGAGATCAGAATGCATCGTCGGAGAGCGCCGGTGCCAAGAATTTCACTCAGGATTTGGACATTTTAAATACAGGAGATGTTGAATAGCAGGCTGCACTGAAGCAGTTGGAACGGGAAGGGATCGAAGATTCTGAGAGAGCTAGAAAGGCCAAAGCCCCTATGGGGACTGAACGTGCCGTGTGCGCAAGAACAGAACATGCTGCGGGCACGGGAATGGAAAGTGCTGCCGGGCATATGGTGGGAAGACGATGACCTATGTCTTGCCCACACCGATGAGGACTGGGGGAATAACCAGTCGGATGATACCTAGTACATTGGCGAAGTTGACCACATGACTAGAAGCGGGCAGTACTTCAAGCCCTCGCACTTAGACTAACTAGAGGCATCCGGAAAGGACAAGGAGGCGGAGAAGCAGAAGGATAAATTGCTCGAAGAGGAGGCTGTGCTGAAACAATTGAAAAAGATACAAGCAAACATCCCCATCTAGGGACTGCTTATGGCTTCACGTGTTCATAGACAAATTGTCTTATTGGCAATGGACAAGGCCAAACTCTCAATAGACACCACGCCTAAACAGCTAGTGGGATTGGTTTTTCCGGGAGGGGCTTCCCTGATGTTGACCTTTTCCGACAAGGAACTGCCACCTGAGGGTGCAAATCACAACAAGCCACTCTACATCTCTGTGGAGTGTAGAAGCAAATGGATACCGGTGGTTCTCGTCGATACAGGATCCGCCATCAACGTGTGCCCGTCGAGGACAGCATATGCAATTGGGTTGAAACCCGCGGACTTTGAGCCAACAGCCCAGGTGATAAGGGCATATGACAATACGAGCAGAGAGGTGATGAGGACTGTGCAAATTCAGACCAAGGTTGGTCCAGGACAACACGAGATTGACTTTTCATGTTTTGGACGTTCCCGCGACCTTCAATATACTCCTAGGGTGACCGTGGCTGCACCAGGTGAAGACGGTCTTTTCCACCCTACATCAGATGTTGAAATACCCCCACGGGAAGGGAGTGGCCATAGTTTTTGGGAATTCATCAATCCATTTGCCGCCAGAGGTGTCTACACCGGTTTTGGAAATCGGGCATGGCACGGAGGATGTCTTTTTATCAGGATTCACCTTGGCTGAGGCCCGGGTTGTTCAGAATATCATGGCTGATAAGGAGGGGTTGTATGTCAACGTACAGTCAGTGTACCTCATGAACAAGCTCCAACATATCCCCGGGATAAGATTGGGAAAGAGTGGCCGGATGGGCATTGTTGCGTCGGCCAAAAGTGCCGCATAATCTGCATACCTTTGGCTTGGGTTATCTACCCACCAAAAAGGACTAGGTGAGAAAGGGCAAAGAAATGACCGGGAGAACCAGAGCGAAGCAGGCGGGGAAACCTTATGAATTAATGCACCGACCCATTCAGAGCACCCTAAACGAACGCTTCATCCGGGAGGGGCAAGATTTTCCATTCTGTGGCTTCCCCGAGCCATGGCTGAATGCAGAGAAGAGGCAACTGCCAGGATTTGAGATCTTTTTCGACCTGCAGTTACCCGGGGATGATATTGCCACAGAGTAGATAGACCCAATAGCTGAGATTGAGCAGCGTAAGGAAGTGGATTCTGAGGGCACGGAGCATGGAATGGGGGTAGCGCTGGCTTGTCTACTTTCAGATCCTCCAATCGACCATGTGTGCTTGGGGGATGATCTCTCGGTGTCTATGATCAGGAATGAAACGGCTGCGAGCCCACCATCAAACATTTTGGATGCATCCATTGCACCCTCCCTCATCTGGCAGTACGAGGAGGGATTTTTGTCAAGCAGCACCAGGTCAGGTAGTGAGCCGGAATCTGATTCCACCGAGTCATGTGAGTCGGAATCAGGTTCCAGCTCAACTGAGTCTGAGTCGGTATTCATGGGGATGATGACTCGGATGCCACAGTCCTGTCCAGGTCGTCTTTTTCTTTCTTTTTTAAGTCCCAGAAGAATTGGACGATTTGGAAATGCTTAATAAGAATGGAATGGCTGTGGCTTCTGAATATTTTTCTGTGCCTTTGATTTATTGTATTAATCAGAATTTTCAAAATTTTGATGAAAACGACGAGGAAGAAATTCCTCCGGTTTTATAGCGTTTAATTGATCAAGAGCATGAGAGATTTGTTAAACCCCTGGTTAATGAAATCACTACAGTTAATGTGGGTACTGAGGAGGACCTGCGGCTGGTCCAGATCGGGTCCACATTGTCTTCGGAGGAGCGCGAGCGCTTAGTCGCTTTATTAAAAGATTTTAAAGATGTTTTCGCGTGGTCCTACGAAGACATGCCTGGAATCGATCCTGAGATTGTACAGCACCGGATCCCTCTTGACCTAGAGGCCCGACCTATTAAGCAAAAATGCAGAAGAATCTGCCCGGACTGGGCCCTCAAGATAAGGGAAGAGGTCACCAAACAAATCGACGCAGGGTTCCTGCTAGTATCTGAATACCCGACTTGGTTGGCCAACATAGTTCTGGTGCCGAAGAAGGATGGCAGAATCCGGGTATGCATGGATTTCAGAGATCTAAACAAAGCCAGTCCGAAGTACGCCTTTCCCTTACCACATATCGATGAGTTAGTGGACTTTACTGCGAGGCATGCGTTGCTCTCATTTATGGATGGCTTCTCAGGCTACAACCAGATTGTAATGGTACCAGAAGACCGGGAAAAGACTGCTTTCACCACCTCATGGGGGACCTACTGTTACAGAGTGATGCCATTTGGGTTGAAGAATACTGGAGCTACATATCAACAGGTCGCGACCATGATATTGCATGACATGATCCACAAAGAGGTTGAGGTGTACGTGGACGACATGATTGTCAAGTCCAAAGAAAGAAAGGGCCACTACACCGCCTTGCAAAAGTTCTTCCAAATGATCAGAGAATTCCGGTTGCGGCTGAATCCTCAGAAATGCACGTTTGGTGTTACAGCAGGGAAAATGCTGGGGTTCTTGATTACACAAAGTGGCATCGAAGTCGACCCTTCCAAAATCAAGGCCATCTTAGAAATGCCACCACCAAGGACTGAAAAGGAGGTGCGAGGCTTTCTAGGTAAAGTGCAATTCATAAGACGGTTTATCTCAAAATTAACCTTGACTTGTGAACCACTTTTTGGTCTCTTGAAGAAAGGAAAGAAATTCCAATGGGACGGCCGATGCCAAGCTGCTTTTGAACAGATCGAGCAATACTTACAGAACCCACCCGTGTTGTCACCACTTGAGCCAGGAAAACCGTTGATTTTGTACCTTTCAGTGACTGAAACTACAATGGGCTGCATGCTTGCACAGGAGTCTGAGGACAAGGTGGAGAGAGCTATCTACTACCTGAGCAAGAAGATGCTGGATTACGAGGCCCGTTATACTCTGCTGGAAAAGGCTTGCTTAGCCTTGGTATGGGCTACCAGGAAGCTGCAGCACTACCTGTTAGCTGACTCCGTAATGTTGGTTTCGAGATTAGATCCTATCAAATATCTCTTCGAGAAATTGGCACTTACGGGTAGGCTAGCTCGTTGGTTGCTTCTGTTTTCCGAATTCGATTTGAAGTATGTGACACGCAAGTCAGTAAAGGGGAGACCGGTAGCGGAGTTCCTAGCCGATCACCCAGTGGAAGGGGATGAAGCAGTTGAGTACCTATTCCTAGACGAGGCCATTTTGCATGTCGAAGAAGAATTTTGGACAATGTACTTCGACGGAGCGTCAAACCAATACGGGTATGGGATAGGGGTGTTGCTGATAGCACCCGACAATTCCCTTATACCCCTGGCATTCAAACTCCGGTTCAAAAAATCGAACAACGAAGCAGAGTATGAGGCATGCATTGCTGGTTTAGAAGCAGCCCTAGAACTAGGGGCAAAACGGTTGGATGTCATCGGGGACTCGAACCTTGTTGTATCTCAAGCTAAAGGAGATTGGAAAGTGAAAGAAGAAAAGATGAAAATTTATCACCAGACCTTGGACGTGCTGATTCCTCGGTTTGAGAAACTGAATTTCGCTCATTTGTTAAGAGAGAACAACAGGTTTGCAGATTCATTAGCAACTCTATCTTCTATGATAGACATTCCTTTCGGAGTCCGGATGCGTTCGATCATCATCGAACAGAAATTTGCGCCGGCCTACGAGTCAATTGCCGCCATAGATGAGGTACAAGATGAGAACCCTTGGTATTATGACGTCTGGAACTTCTTGGAAAATGGGGTGTATCTACCAGGGGAAAATGCCAAAGATAAGAGGGCAATTAGAAGAATGGCTGCTCAGTTCATCGTCTGCGAGGGTAAACTGTACAAGAGAGGTCATCTAGGAATGCACAAACTGTGTGTCGAAGCCGAAGAATCAAAGCGCTTGATGGAGGCCATCCCTGGAGGAGAGTGCGGAGCACACATGAATTGGGTGATGCTAGCACGGAAGATTCTCAAACAAGGTTACTACTGGTCTACCATTGAGGAGGATTGTATTGGCTTTGTTCGGTGATGCCACAAGTGTCAGATCCATGCAAACCGCATGAACATTCCGCCGTCAAAGCTATACAATATGACTTCGCCATGGCCTTTTTCAGTTTGGGGAATCGATGTGATCGGGGCTGTCACTCCAAAGGGATCTAATGGGCATGAGTTCATTCTGGTCGCGATAGACTATTTCACGAAGTGGGTTGAGGCCCAATCTTTTGCGGTGTTGAAGGCTTCACATGTTGCAAAGTTCATAAGGAACAACATCATCTGTCGTTACGGAGTCCCGAACGAGATCATTTCAGATAATGGTTCCCACTTCAAGAAGGAAGTGATCGACTTGTTGGAGAAATACAACGTGGCTTTTCATAAGTCATCTACATATCGGCCGCAAACCAACGGAGCAGTTGAAGCTGCCGACAAGAACATCAAACACATTCTGCAAAAGATAGTGGAAACCTACCGGGATTGGCCAGATAAGCTGCCATTTGCTCTGTGGGGCTACCGGACTTCAATTAGAACTTCTACTGGGGCGACTCCATATTCATTGGTTTATGGGATGGAGGCCATTCTACCTATCGAAATTGAGGTTCCGTCATTGCGAGTACTGGCTGAGTGCCAGATAGCCGAAGCAGATTGGCAGCAGAGTAGATTCAAAGAACTCATGCTCTTTGATGAAAGAAGACTGAAAGCACTGTACCATGTTCAGGGTTATCAACAACGAATTGCCAGGGCTTTTAACAAGAAGGTCAAGTCCAGGAATTTGAAGGAAGGAGATTTGGTGCTCAAAGATAATCGAGCTCCCATCCACGACCCTAGGGGCAAGTTCAGACCCAATTGGACTGGTCCCTACATCATTAAGTCTATTTGGTCGGGTGGAGCTGTCGTTCTGATGGATCTAGATAGCCTAGAGTTCTCACAGCCGATCAACATGGATAAGTTGAAGAAATATTATCCCTGAGAGGCTTGCTAGGCCGAAAACCCGAAAGGGCGACCTAGGCAAAACTTAGAGCATGAAAAATTTGAAATTACAAAAACTGAGCTCGCAAGGCTGAAAACCCGCAAAGGGTGGCCTTGGCAAAAGGAGAGCGTAAATACTCGAGTGAACCCAAGCCGAACTACGTAAGGCTTGATTCCCATCTTTGGGATACGTAGGTAACTTTATCTTGAAGTCCAGCCATAAACTCTTCCTCGATCAACTTTGTCCATGTGATCATGCTCGGCCATCTTTGTTTATTCTGTGTTCAAGAGCTTCGGTTGTGATCTCTAGTGCAGTGTTATTCAGACTAGGGGCAACTTTCCAGTTGCTGGGATCCGGGGTTGTGCATCTCAGTGACAGATCTTAGGCGTGTCCAGGTCTGATCCATATCGAAAATGGTTTTGAAAAGTTTTAATAAAAGTTGATTTTGCTCAAATTCATCTTTTTACAACTTAGACCATTTTTGGACCAAACAGGAAATTTTCAGTACCCACAACCTTCAATTATATTGATTTCAGTACGGAGTTCTCCTACTCTTGAATACAAATTGAAGTTGCTTTTTATTACATCTCATAAAGAAAACTTGAAAGTTCTTATTAAAGCAAATAAATCAGCGGCATAGTCAGGTGTTCCCGTGTTCCCGTGTCCCCTCCCAGAGCTGGTCGAAGCCTCTAATGCCAAGCTGGGCCCAACCTGTGCCTCTTAATTGAGCCAATCTATGCACTCATCAGACAAAGTGCAACTAAAAGTGGGAGCAGGGGCCAGGAGCTCTCTAGTCCTCCATATTGTGGCATACCGAGCAAGCTACGCGCCTCGGACCAGAAATGCAGCTGGGTATTCTATCCCCTCTGCCAGGCAAATCTGATCATGGTCGAACTGGCGCTGGAACTGGAAAGGAAAGTAGAACACGCAGTGTGTCAGGCCAATCAACTGAATCCCGGTTTGCCGGAACATGCTGTAACTCATTGCCGGCAGATTGAGCCAAGGACAACGCCAAGCAATACGGTCTAAGGACAAACTGCACATCCAATCGAACCACCATCCCTTATCAAGGGCATCGACCAGACGTCGTCGAAAGAAATAGCTGCGAGCTGAGTATGCCGGGCAGGAGTCTACTACTCTCAACTTGTCTATCAACCACACCTGGGGAGGGACGAAAAATGAGAGATTAAATAATAAAGAGGTGTACGATGAGAGAAAAGTGAGAAAAGGGTTTTGAGAGAAAAATCGAGCCTGAGGGTCGAGTGATGTGAGCAATAAATATGTGAAACAGGGTGGGAAACATTACCTGCAGCAGTAGTGGACTCCCCGCAAATCTGGTCGTCTCTCGGCGATGGAAGGCATCCAAGCCCATCAATGTCTCGGCCAGTGTCATGGCAATACAGCTCTTGCCCTCTTTTAAGCCTTGGGCAACTTCGATCAAACGAGTGCTATACCCTCTAGAGCCTAGGGAAAGTAAGAAATGGGACAGCATGCACAGGCAAAGCGCATGTCACTGAAAGCCCTGCCAATGATGGTCCCCGCGGTCACCGGCATCAGAAAGCCGACGAATCAAACTCGGAATATCCGGCATTCTATCACAAATCAAAGACCGAGCGTCGTGCATAGTGAGCACACACATTCGTCCTAAGGCTTGGGCATGGCCGAAGCGAAGCTGAGGCAAGACTTCTTCAGTGCGCTCGGATTCCATCAAAGCTTAGAAGTCTTCGAAGGTAGGACACGCCTCTTGCCCGCCAAAGCTAAAGACATGTGTTACCAGATTCCAAAACTTTGCCGCGGCATGGAGGAACGGAAGATGTAGCGGAGTGCGACTCAGCGTGAATAGTGCATTTATGCCAAAGTCCCGGAAGTTCAACTTTTCCGAGCCACCTAACTTAGCAATCCAAGCTGTGAGATTTTGGATGAGAAATGCCTCCATTTTGATGCAAAACTGAGATGGAATGAAAGAACAACGAAGCTGGAACTTTTATAGAGGATAAGGCACTGTTTGGAGCACATGTGTCAAAAATCTGGAGGTCGCCAGGCCAAGTGGTCAGCCGACCACTTTTTCTGGTCGGCCAACCAGTTTTTCTAGTCGGTCGACCACCCCATTGGTCTCCAAGGCAGAAAGCTGGTCGGCCATGGAGGAAAGTTGGTCTTTGGTCTTTTCCTAGTCTCTAGAAGGGAGCTCCTAGCATTTCCATGTGATGGGAGTGTTGAAAGTCCGAGTTTACCTTTATTTCGGATGCATTCCGTCGTCCGGATTATCAGAAATATTTTGCTTATCGAGTTGTTGTTAAGTTTTGCTTATTGAGTTGTTGTTACGTTTTTGTTTATCGAGTTATTAAGTTTTGCTTATCGAGTTGTCGGGTTTTGTACATCGAGTTGTTACTCTTTGTTTGTCAACATTGTCAAGATTTGCTTATCGAGTTGTAAACTTGCTAAGGTTTTGTTGTTGCTTAGTGAGTTAGGTTGTCTAGTTTGTCGAGTCGGTTCACTACCTGACTTGGCAATGAACAGTGCTCAATTTCCATTCAATCTCGTTTTTGTGCAAAATGATCCGATGCGATGCGATATACAAAGTACAACACTTTTTGAGCAAAAAGTTGTTTTCATTCCATCATAAATTCTTTTTACAACATCTTGCAAAAGGTACAAGTTTTAAAGAAAATAAAACTGCTGCCTAAGCTAATGTGCTACAACTACTAGTAAAAAGGAAAATAAAGCAGGAACATCTGCATCAGTGCTATCAAGCGCAAGACTAAGAGGCCCTCTACGTCCTCTTTGGCTGAGCAACCTCTGCACCATCACCATCCGAATCGGAGTCCCCGCCCTCGAAATCCTCCTCAGCATCACCTCCGCTCTCAGAGCCGGATCCAGAGTCATCCTCTCTGCCCGCAGATGTCTCTGACTAAGGATGTGCAGACTCCTCCTCCTCGCTGGACTCCGGATCATCGCTGATAGGTGCTCTACGCCTACTTCGGCTGCGAGTCGAATCCCCCCTCCCAGCTCCCCGAGAAGGCCGGGATGGCCCAGCCTGTAGCGGTGGCATCTGAAAAAGAAGACAATTTGAATACATTAGCCAATATGTATACCGGATGTAGAGACAGGAAAGCTACATACGGCGGGTATATGCAGATACGGTGTATGAATGTGGTGTGTGTCAGATGTGCTCTACACAAACAGTCAACCAATGCAGTGAAATGGTCAAGTTCAGCATGTCATCAGAAGTATGATAAATGTAAGAAAATTGAAAAATACCAAAACACCGGCGATGAACAGCTGCGTCTCCCTCTGCAGGACCATGCCCTCGAGCGAGGCCATCACTCCGAGCAATCCATCCATGTACTCGCTGGAAGGCTGCAGATGCAAGTGCAAGTCATTAGTGAATGAATGTCTAAATATCTGAGTAATAAATCAAAACTGTAAAGCATACCGGTGGCGAGTCAGGGTCTCAGACATATCGGTGATCAGGCAATGGAGGCTCCAATGGGATCGGGTAAGATGTCCCGTATCGCCATCCTGTCAACTCGGTCGGAAGATCTGGCCACCCAGCGTGCTGATAAGTCAGGGGAATCGGGGGAATCTGTCTAGCCTCACTCCTTGATGTGCTAGCCCTGCTAGTCGAAGGAGCATCTGCAACCTGGGCTCGAGCTGACGATGATGCACCAGCAGCCCTCCTCGCAGGAGTACAGATACCTGTCAGTGAGGGCATCAGGTACGTATGGCGGTAAGTCGCATACTCCCACTCCTTCGTGTGCAGAATCGCATCAGTGCCCAACATAGCGACGTCGACCTCCATGGGACTAAGTCCCTCAGTGGACCGCATGTCCTCTGGAGGTGCTGAGGGAATACTCTGATCAGGGACGCCCATCGTCTGACGCATGAAGCGATCCCCCAGAAACTAGGCCCTACCAACAGGTCCCTCAAATAAAGTCCTGAACAGAGAAGAGGCCCACCCCCTAGGGAATAGGAAACGGATATCTCCTCCCAAGGGCGCCCAGGGCTACCAAATGATCTACGGATAACCAGCGCATGAGCTGATTAGATATCGTAAATATGCAAGATGAATCAAAGCTGAAAACATGAAGAACTGAGAGTTTTGAATTACCTCAATCGCCCGCACCATATCAAACAACTGCCGCAGGTAGGGCAAAGTCTCTCGAACCCTCAGCCGGCACCGGCCCTCAAATACGTGAGAGTAAGGAATCACAAGAGGCACCTGTAGACACGCGCCGAACATCTCGGGAAAATCCCTGTTTTGTTCATTAGGCTCACTATAGTTCAGACTCAAATGTCACGGTTCTGAATCTAGTCTTGCAAATTGCAATGCAAGACTGATAAATCACCAAAGAGTCCAAATCCAGCAAATCATTTTGAAAAATTGATTTTTAGAAAAAAGTGCCAAACATGGATTGCTTTGCCAGATACAGAGTCGCCACCTAAATATTTTATTTTTGGGAAATTTAGGAAACCCTGACTCGTGCCTAAGGCCACGTATCCGTCATCACCAAAGTTGCCTCGACTCGGGAACTTGGGTACGATTGGGGAAGGTCAGCTATGAGCACCCCCACTCGCCCGATCAAAGATCGGCCACTACTAAGCATGATATCTTGTTTTTGAAAACATATGTGCTCTTATTCCGGTTATTAACCTAGAATTACTATGTGATGCACACAGCATACAAGTATAGACTGGATCGCCTAAGTTGGAACAAATCATCTCATGTTTGTTTTCGAAAGCGGTCTGCTACTCGCAAGTAGGCTAAAATGCAAATTTTTCCACCCTCAAGTGAGCTTAGGAAAACAAGATTTTGCCACCCTCAAGTGGGCTTAAAACTCGCAATCGATGAATTGTTCCAATTCAGATAATCCAACCTTCATGCATAGGCATTCAGGCAGTTATATCACACAAGCAGTTAGCCTCATGGCAAGTATGCTATCATGGCAGTCACTCACACACATGCAAGGATGCTAAAGCATAAACATTTACTGAGTACTCCGAGCCAAAGAAAGAAGCTAATTAGAAAACATGCATGAATCCTAACTATGCTGAGATGCCTAATGCAACACATGTAAGAATACAACTAAGATATGCTCGGCTATTCTAAGATGGCATATGAGATACTATAGGTAACATGTATTCAATTTGGAATTGAAATACGATGCAGTTAGTATGATGCGCCAAGCCCGGTGCATGCAAAACAGATGAATGAATGCAAACATGCGAACATATAGATGCTAATTGGAACATACCCTAAAACTAACCATCATAAGCTGGTAAATAAAAGGGAGAAAAACGTGGGGTTGGAAGACATACATCACACACACGCACACTTATTACAAGATGGCGCCCTCTCGACGGAGGGTCAGAATGAATAGTACAGAATAAACTAGCTAATCTAAGCTAATTAAACTAATTATTACACAACATTAATTAATTAATGAATTAACTAAGTAAGTAAGGAAACTAGCATGCGAATTAAACAAAATGGACTGTCTCAGCTCTGTTCCTAATGATAGGGATGCATGCATGCTCAAGTCGCCTTGTCAGGAAATCCATCATGATGCCCCGATTTGCCTCTGTTTACAACTGGTTCCAAAACACTGTACGAAGCTCCAAAAGGCTGCTGACCATGTTTTTGCTACTGGTTTCCGGTTTGCTGCAACAGAGAGCGAGAAAGGGGCATGGCAAAGTATTTTCAACATATGTGTGCATGACCACTCTCCCTATCATTGCACAAGCTCCAGGGAGTGTAGTCCTCGATCCTCGTGCCACCAATCATGCATCTCGATGCATGATGGCCGAGGAGTCGGATTGCACGACTCGATGTAAAATAAATGCACATATGAACACAACAAGACCTAAACTCCATCATGGGTATTGCGGAGTGTCAGCGACCGAGAATCGAGGCACGTTTCGTCACTTGGAGTACGAAACGTCCCTCAATTCCCATGTTTGGATTAAACCCTATTCCGAACACAATGCAACACACATGGCATGCATGAATGCAACTCTAACATACAACCTAAACATAATGCCACTAAACGATGCAAACATGCAAATGATGATATGCAAACATCCTACTAGCATACACGATGCTATGAAATAATCAATGGCATACTCAATGCACATGAAAACTATATGGCATATGCAATGCACACATGGAGACTAACAATGAAATGATCAAGGCATACACAATGCAATGATCAATCATGCAACAACATGGACTACATGGCATATGCAATGCAAGATGGACTTAAACCAAGATAGGTGAGCCTCAGCCACACCCAAATCAGTGGCCAAACATGATGAAATTAAAGCAACAACACTTATGCAAACATGCATAATGCGAAGGACCAAACCTAAGGCACAAAGTGCAACTCTACTTAGGCATGGCAAGGGATGAAACATGGCATACAATCACACATTTTCCAGCTCTGAAATGACATACAAAGTGGCTCCAAATCATGCAAATAGCTCACACAATGCATGCTAGAAGGCTCAAATACCGAAACTAGTGAAGTGCATTACACTAGAGGTATGCAAAGCAATGCACAAATGACCAAACCAGCCCCAAATAGTCCCTATGCAGGCAAAAAACAGTAGGAAAATAGGCTAAAATGATGGCTCGAAAGGCATGGAAATGAAGCTCATGCAATGGCCCATAAATGAGGTATTTAAGCACGACTCTCAAACACATTTAAAGAGTGGAAAACATGGGAATATGGCGCAAGTATAGGCTCTGAAATGACATGCTCAATGACCCCAAAACATGAAAACACCACCATTCAAGCATGCAAGAAGCTTCAAAACTCGAAGCTAGGCATGGGCTTTACACTACAAGCATGCATAGCAAGCATCATTCAACCATGGGACCTCAAAACAGAGCTAAGCCAGTCCAAAACATGCACAAAATCAGTTTAAGGCATGGCCAAAAAGTGCTAGAATCAAAGGCCAAAATAGCATGCAATGTAAGCTAGTAAAGAGGATTTGCACTACAAGCATGTGAGAAAATCAAGAGACCACTAAACCAGCAAAACTCAGAGGTATGCCATGCCAAATAAAGCCCAAAAACTCACTGAAACATAGTCAATGCATGCAAGAATGGCATGCTCCTTTGATAAGCTATGAAGAGGGTTGTTCTACCCATGCAAGATGGACACCCAATATGGAAAAACAAGCTCTGGACAGAGCCTATTCAGGTCCTAAAACTCCTCGAAAATGGCCTGAAATATGGCTTCGAAGCATGCAAATAAGGGCTCCTTTGTAGGACAAAAAATGCTAGAAAACTAAACAAGGAGAGAGAGGGTCACCCCTTGTAATAACCCCCACACTGATTACCGATAAGTCACTGATTGATTACCGATTACTGCTAAACTAAGACTGACTATGACTGATAATTGAACTGACTGAATTACTGAACTGACTGGCTAAATTTGAAACTGAATCGAATGCTTATATCTATTTGAATTGCATTTTATCTGTTTAACTGTTTAATTATCTGTTCGTGTTTCTATGTTTAAATTGCAATTTGAAGGCCTTATCGGCGGCCGAACTAAAAATTGATTGATGATTTAGGATCGTGAGAATTTATGTGATTTTATGGTGTATTTAATTGAAATGTGATTTTGTATGATTAAATTAGATTAAAATAAGCTAAATTACATGAGTTTGACTTATTTACCAATTTGCCACACTAGTGGCCCACTATCCCACACACATTTGAGCCTACACCTGATCTCACAACACATTTCCTCAGCCACATTCCTTGGTATAGCCGACTATAGGGAGAGAGGAAGTGAGAGAGTGAATTCATCTTGCTCCATCTTGCTTTGGCTTGAGAACTTGGTAGAATTGAAGTGTAGATTTGTCAATTGAGCCTCTAGACTTGAATTACAAGACCAAGGTAAGGTAATTGAACCTCTCATTGTTGTATTCAAGATTGTTCTTGCATGATTCAAGTCAAATTGTAGAGTTAAGGCATGAATTAGTTCAATAATGTTGAAATAGAGCTCAATTGTTGCATGCATGTCTATATATTGAAGTTTGGAGGTTGTAATACATCATTCCTCACATGCATGTTCACAATATTGTTGTAATTTATGTTGTCATCATGTTTTTGAAAGATTTGAGCTCATTTGAGCAAACATTGAAGCTTGGAATTGTTTTAAACTCATGCATGTCATGGTTGTAGCATGTTCATAAAACTTAAAAGGGGGAGTACTGTGTTCCCTTGAAGCTCAAGAACTCCAGCAGCTTCTGGACCAAAAATGCAACCCTCAACCTCTGAAAACAATCTCCAAGAACCTTCAAGTAATGGTGGAAGTGTGTGGCTATGAAGTGGTGTGCAAAGAAGCCAAGAAACCCACTCTTTTTTAAGCCTAAAAGGAGAGACAGAGAGATATATGGTGTATGCCTAAGACCAATCTCTCAACCCTCTACAAGGAAGGAGAGGCCTTCCTTTATAGAGCAAAGGGGCCAAAGCTTCTCCTAGAAGCCAAAAACCAAGTGCAAAGATCCTCCATACACGTGTATGGGGGATCCAGTCTGTGCCCTCTAGCTGGCACAGCTGGCAACAACTCACTGAGACAGAAGTGATGGGAGTAGGCCGACCAGTTCAAGTGGTCGGCCGACTAGGGTCAAAAGGTTCAAGTCTCAAAAGCTGGTCAGTAGCCTCCTAGGGTGGTCTCTTCACTCAATGCAAGCTAGTAGTATGGTGGGAGACCAGTAAATATGGCTCAAAAACCAAGGAGACCAGCTTCCTGTCAAGAAAATTGGCCGGTGAAGTGAAAGGTGGTCTCCAAAGAGAAAAGGTGGTCTCCCACCCTTATACCACCTTCCAAACAATGAAAACAAGGTCCATACCAAAAATGAACCAAGACGAATGCAAAACGACGGTTCGAGGGTCAAAACGCGCAGCCGGGTGCCCTGAAAACAGGCTGTTAAGCATCGAAAGTGGCGTGTGACCACGAAGGTGGTCTCCCAGGCCACAGTGTCCCTCTAGAGAGAGGAAACAAGGTGTGTGCCAAAAACTAGAGCAAACAGAGAAAGTTAAGCGGTCCCGAATCGTGGCGCACGACCGACGGCTCCGAAAACCGAAAACTAGTCTCCAAACGGGAACAGTGGTCTACGACCACAAAAAGTAGCCTACGGCCACTGAGAGATGGTCTACAAGACCTCTCCCTCCCTTCGGGGAGAGAAAACAGAACCTGGTTCGCAAACCAAGGCAAAACACAAAAGAGTCCCGAAGTCCGGAGGCAAGGCTCTCAGCCGAGACTCCGTATCCTCAGAACGAGCACAACATGCGTAATCACCGAGCGCTCAATCGATGATGTCTGAGTCTTAAGGTCGGTCAAAAATGGGGTGTCTATAGTTGCCCCTCTTTGACAGAACTCGAAAGTCATAAGTGACGGGAGTGAATGTCAAAGCCCAAAGACGACCCATTTTTGACAAGGCCGAAGACTTAGACAAACAGGCGAGATAAACAAAGGGATGTGCCTGCAGGCTGGGGCAAGATGCAAAGAACATGCACGATGCCGAGCATAACTTATGATCATGCAAATGAAGCTGTAACGAAACATATCATGCAACAATTTAAGCAGGCGAAATTCAAACCAAACTACATTACATGCAGAAAGGATGTAAGAAAATTATGCAATTCTTACGATCATGTGCGATAGATACATAAAGGTGAACGAAGTGTGATAGATACACTAAGTGGACAAGCATGTGTGATAGATACACATAGTGAAAAGAGTGTGATGGATACGCTTATACGAATAAAGTGTGATGGATACACTATATGAAGCAAAGTGTGATGGATACACTAGGTAAGCGTGTGATAGATGTACTTAGTGAACAAAGTATGATAGATACACTAAAGTGAACACAAAGTGTGATAGATGCACTTAGTGAGCAAAGTATGATAGATACACTAAAGGTGAACACAAAGTGTGATAGATGCACTAAATGAACAAAGTATGATAGATACACTAAAGGTGAACACAAAGTGTGATAGATGCACTAAGTGAACAAAGTATGATTGATATACTAAAGGTGAACACAAAGTGTGATAGATGCACTAAGTGAACAAGTATGATTGATATACTGAGGTGAACACAAAGTGTGATAGATGCACTAAGTGAACAAGTATGATTGATATACTGAAGGTGAACACAAAGTGTGATAGATGCACTAAGTGAACAAAGTATGATAGATACACTGAAGGTGAACACAAAGTGTGATAGATGCACTAAGTGAACAAGTATGATTGATATACTGAAGGTGAACACAAAGTGTGATAGATGCACTAAGTGAACAAAGTATGATTGATATACTGAAGGTGAACACAAAGTGTGATAGATGCACTAAGTGAACAAAGTATGATTGATATACTGAGGTGAACACAAGGTGTGATAGATGCACTAAGTGAACAAAGTATGATTGATATACTGAAGGTGAACACAAAGTGTGATAGATGCACTAAGTGAACAAAGTATGATTGATAAACCGAGGTGAACACCAAGTGTGATAGATGCACTAAGTGAACAAAGTATGATTGATATACCGAGGTGAACACAAAGTGTGATAGATGCACTAAGTGAACAAAGTATGATTGATATACTGAAGGTGAACACAAAGTGTGATAGATGCACTAAGTGAACAAAGTATGATTGATATACTGAAGGTGAACACAAAGTGTGATAGATGCACTAAGTGAACAAGTATGATTGATATACTGAGTGAATGAAATGTGATCGATACACTGAGTGAATGAAGTGTGATGGATACACTAAAGCAAATGAAGTGTGGTTGGTACACTAAAGCAAATGAAGTATGATGGATACACTAAGTGAATGAAGTGTGGTTGATACACTAAGGTGAATGAAGTGTGGTTGATACACTAAGGTAATGAAGTGTGATGGATACACTAAGTGAATGAAGTGTGGTTGATACACTAAGGTAAATGAAGTGTGATTGATACACTAAGTGAATGATCTTAAACGGAACTTCTTTGAATGAACCGTACATACAATATCGTCCATGAATGAGAAAGAAACTTGATAAGTACAATGCAATACAATGCATGATGTTTAAGGAATGCAATAAACAAACCTAGCGGCGCTTTAGAAAGCACCTCATGGGGTGAGTGGCGATGAACCACTCTACTCTGATGGGGATCTCCCCTCGTGCTCTTCGAACACTTACCTTCAACTTACAGTACAAAGGCTCTGAAATACTGAATGGTGCCTCTCTTCCTGATCATATTCACAACTTTCCCTATTCTCCAACGGGGTGACAGACTAGGTTGGTTCAGTATCCAGAATTAAGGTACATACACGCTATCTCAACCTATGGGGCTTCCATACAGATTTCAAGCCGAGAACATGCCTCTGGGTATTTAAACCAGACTTTAGTCTCGGAAATCCCGAACCTTTGCGTTCTAGGCAACAGCCATTCGAACTCTAGTTTCCACCGTCGCAGTTAGTCTCCTAGGAACTCATTGCGAACACAACCAAGATGCCTCTGGCAGGGAATGGTACTCAGAGAGAGCACTTTTGATCGCCATTCTAACTTGAAGCAGACTTGATCTTGACCTTGAGGTAGAGGCACACTCATACTTCGAAGCATTGGCAAGACCTGAAGAGGTACACACGAAATGTAATCTCGGAACTTACTGAAGTTTAAACAAACTTAGATACTAGACATTTTCCCTCTTTTCTTTTGCTTTGCAGTCTGGAACCTATATAGCTTCAGATAGGTCCTGATTTTACTGTTCCCGCATGACCTGGGTTGAACCCTACGGTTTTACGAAAGAATGAATCTTGTTTTGCACAGATGTAGAGAACGGCACGGAAAACAATTTTATTTTGAAATTGAGAGATGGGTTCTTGACCGGGTATTGAGCCTACGACTGAACACAGCGCAATATGACTCAACAATAGAAAACAAAAGGTAAACAACCTAAACACATCGAGTAACACTCGAGACGACCCAAAACAAGAAACGAGATAAAACAAAAAGACACGACACTCAGACATGCACAGGGAGCCTGTTTCTCTGGGTATTGTTTCCCACCCTTTCTCATTTGTGATTCTCACATCACTCAGCCCTCGGGCTCTGTTTTCTAAAAAAGCCCCTTTCTCACTTTTTCTCTCAGCGCACATCTCTCTATTCTTCAATCTCTCATTTTTTTATCCCTCCCCTGGGTGGTTGATGGATAAACAAGAAGTTGCGAGCTCTTGCCCCTAGCATTCTGCTAGATTCTCTTTCTTCTGCGCACAGCTAGTGGGTTCCTCCCACAGAGGAGCTGCGCTACAACTGAGTCTGTAGCAAATCTGCAGCTGACATCAGTTGACGATGCTCTGCTAGGGAGTTTGGACGTGATCAGATCTGTCCAGATGAGGGGAGTGGAATATCTTGCCCCATTCTAGTTCGTGCTTCGCACTTGGCTTGATACCTCGTTGCTTGGAGGATTTGAGAGCTTTCTATCCTTTTGCGGTTAGCTTCAGTGGTGCCTTTTTCCGGCAGGTATGATGCCCTTTCTGGAAAGTGCGTTGATAAAGGGGAAAAGATAGAAAACCTGACTCAATTGTGCCCCTAGTTCATTATTTTGACCATTTTTTTTGTTTTTGACATTTTGCTAAAACAATTTTGACCAACATGAGAGTTAGATTAACACGCTTGTTCGATTTTCTGATTTGAAATCACGCAAGTCAGGTTATGAGCACTGAAAATTTTCCTTTTTTGGGTCCAAGAAATGGTCCAATTTTTAGGAAAATGGAATAATTTTTGAGAGAATTAGTCAACCTCATTAAAATTTCTCAAAAACTATTTTTGCAAACGGCCACTGCTCAACGAGCACGGAACCTACTCTTGAGATGCGCAACCTCAGATTCGAAGGAAAATTGCCCTTTGTTTGAACGGCACTATATGGCAACGGAAAGTTGCCCCTTGTTTGAATAGCACCGCAGCGCATCGTATGGCAACAGAAAGTTGCCCCTTGCTTAAATAGCACCGCTGCGCATCGTAACCAGTTCTCATGGTGAAGGTCACAACCGATCTCTTGGATACAGAAATGACAAAGATGACCCGTTCAATGTCATAGACAGGACAGTTGAATTTGAAGTGTTTTATGGCTGGACTTCAGAATGAAGTTGCCTACGTATCCCAAACATGGGAATCAAGCCTTACGTAGTTCGGGGTAAGGCACACTCGGGTATTAACGCTCTCCTTTTGCGCTCTAACTTTGGCAAGGCCGCTCTTTCTGGGTTTTCAACCTTGTGAGCTCGGTTTTTCTTTCTTTTTCATTCTTTTCGTCTTTTTTTATCTTTTCTTTCAGAAGTTTTCATTTCTTTTTTCATTTTTGTTATTTCTCTTTTTTTTTCATTCTTTGCATTTTTCTCTTTTTTTTTTTTTTTTTGTTCTTTTTCTTCTTTTTCTTGCTCTAACTTTTGCCTGGGTCGCCCTTCCGATTTTCGGCCCAGCGAGCCTCTCAAGGGTAAAAGTGTAGCTTTGTCCATGTTGAATGGTTTGAGACCTCGAAGTCATCTGAATCCAGGAGAATGGCTGCTATTCGCTGATGATGTAGACGTCCATCCAATAGGGGGTGAATTTTCCCCTAGTGTTGTGGATAGGAACTTGGTTGTCCTTCAGCAATACTTTCTTCTTTCTTCCCTTCTGGGATTTGGCATTCTTGCCGATCTTTATTGATTTGCAAGATGATCCATCTTCGGCTCTTCGAGCACATCTGACATTTTTCTGCCCCTAGTTCGAGGGGTGCTTCTTATCCAGCTTTGCAAGCTTTGTTTTGATTGTTTCTGACCTCCTTGCCCCTAGTTCATGGGCTGCTTCAAATCTGGCCACACAGGCTTCACATTGTGTTTGACCGTTGAACATTCTGAATTCAAGTTCAAGGTTTGAAAGTGAGGGGTCGAGTCTCTGGGCTGAGAGCGATCCTAAGCTGCACAATCTCAAGAGCGATTCCACACAGGTCTTTGCAGGACCACGCAAAACATTTTTTGAAATTTTTTAAGAAAGCGACTAGTCGCTCGCGCTGAAGACAGTGAGGAACCAATCTGGATCAAGCCAGGATCCTTCTCATTACTCATATTAACAAACATGATCTCATTTATTAAGGGCTTAGCACGCCTCTCTTTCCCTCAATTGATCAAATTTTTCAAAATCCGAGGAATTCCTCCCTCTTTGTTTTCATAGCAGTTTTCGAAAAGTTTTGAAAAACTTAGGTCAATGCAATGATTTAAAGGTGCAGAAGAGCAGATGAGATGCTCCGCCATTTCATTCTAGACTTGTTGGCACAACAGGCTGAAAGCAGAAACAAGCACAAAAGCATGAAAACCACAGCCGTTTCAATTAGGTCTCCTGGTGTAACGGGCTCCCTGGCAGAAACAGACTCAAAAGAAAGCGAAAAGACAAACACAAAACAAAATAGTGATATCCGAGGTAACGCCCCCGGGATCACCTGACTCTAACAAAACAGGACTGACTCGATACAACAAGACAGACCCTCAAATAAAAAGACTGACTCAAAACAAAGAGACAGACTCAAAATAACACAACAAAACTGACTCAATACCCAAGCCAAAACGTACAAAACTAGCACTCTCAAATGCTCAAAATAGTGCATGCCATACGCCACATCCGAAGTAAACTGAGCGCCGCCCGCAGGTAGTTCACCCCTGATCACATCACATTGTCCTCCAGGTTCACTGATCCAGTGACGATAGACTTTGTTGAGCTTGGTGGGAGGACAATTCCGTTGTCAAACAAATCCTGTACTTTGTGGCGAAGTCGGAAGCAATTGTTGGTGGTATGACTAGTTTGTTGATAGTACGCACAGTACTGGGTAGTATCATGATCGGGTGGAAGACGAGCAAGGAGAGGTCGTGGCTCAAGAGGTTTGAGATGGCCTTTCTCAGCAAGGATTTGAAGAGCCTTGGACAAAGGCATGTAGAGGGCATGGAAGACCCTGCGACCTCGGGGTTGATACTTCGAGGTTTGTGGGTTTTTGCTGGGTGCACTAGCAAAGGGGTCGGCAGGTATAGGATTGGCTTGTTGATTTTTCCTAGGTGCAGGGTTAGGGTTGGAGGAAACGGTTCTGGTATGACGGTTCCTATCCCGCTTTTTCGCATGGCTTGAACTGCCCTCGGTCGGAGTGGGGAAAGTGTCATCCACAGTCTTAGTCACAACTGCGAATACTTGCTGCTTATTCAACCCCCCGGCTTTCAAAGCCTCGACTGCCCACAGCAGTTGTTCATAGGGATCAGTGTCCACCTTGTTCTTTCCACTAGCCTTAGCTTGGTGGACGGTTTGGGTTGCTACTTCAGTGCGAAGCCCCGTTGTCGTCGACATGTCATTGCCGGAGCTTGAGACAGCTTCAGGTTGGCTGAGCTCAATTACAATTCGCCCCAGTAGCGGGGGCTCCTGGGGCATGAAGTTCCCGGCATATGATGCAGTTGGTGACGGGGCCAACATTCCATAGGCTAGATCAGCCACGGATCTTTGAAGGTCGCCAATCATTCCCATCAGCTCAAAGGTTGTGGGCTCACGGGCTTGAAACAACTGGGGTTCCCAGATCGGACGCGCGGCAGGCGACCTGGGCGGATGTGGTATCTCAACATCGGTCTCACCCTACAAGATGATTCCTTGGTTTAGTGCGGCTGCCATAACCACAATTTCCTCTGAATTTTGTGTCGTCATAAGTCTACTGAACTTGGACAGAGGTGGTGTAACTGGTGACTGATGGATCTGATGAACCGGTAAGTCTTTTCCTGTCTGGCCTTAGCAAAGGAGAACACTGGTTGCTCCGAACCAAGCCTCTGAACTGAAAGAGAAAGCAGACAGCATCTCAGCCCAATCAATACAAACATGGACATAGCTGAATAACTATATTCGACCACTGATCACTATTCCCCAAATCACTGCCCCAAATCTGAATCTAATACCCGCGAATATACTGATTCTCAAAACACTGGTGCCCGCAGGCCTGATGCCCAAACTTGCAAACTGATACATGCATTCCTGTAGAGACACACTCTAAAAGCACATAGCAAACAAGTGAGAGCCAAAACACCCCTATGGTGGGGTAGGGTTTCCCTGTCCTAGTTTCGTCAAGAACTAGGGTTTCACTACGCACACAGCGGTTTCAAACAACCTATAATCGGGTAAGCAACATGTCCTAGTTTGGAATAGTCACTATGGATTCCGAATATGCACTAGGTCGAATGGTCAAAAGGGGTGCCCGGTAAAATAGGGGTTTGTGTTCCCATCGTAGCAGAGCCCGTAACCGGTCAGCCTTATGGCACGTTTCTCAAAGCAAGCCTCCGGCAAACCGTTCAGGAATAGCAGACGACAAACACTATGACTTAGGCGCACCGATGCAAATGCAATGCAAAGAAATACATAAGTGTAGTCAAAACAAGATATCATGAGTTCGAGTCAAGTTCTCTAATTCCCCAGCAGAGTCGCCAGAAACTATAGACGCGCCCCGAACGTCCCAGGAAAATCCCCGTTTTGTTCATTAGACTCAATACAGTTCAGACTCAAATGTCACGGTTCTGAATCAAATCTTGCAAAGTGCAATGCAAGACCGATAAATCACCAAAGAGTCCAAATCCAGCAAATCGTTTTGAAAAACTAATTTTTAGAAAGAAGTGCCAAACATGGACTGCTTTGCCAAATACAGAGTCGCCACCTAAATATTTCATTTTTGGGAAATTTACGAAACCCTGACTCGTGCCTAAGGCCACATGTCCGTTATCACCAAAGTTGCCTCGGCTCGGGAACTTGGGTAAGATTGGGGAAGGTCAGCTATGAGCACCCCCGCTTGCCTGATCAAAGATCGGCCACTACTAAACATGATATCTTCTTTTTGAAAACATATGTGCTCTTATTCCGGTTATTAACCTAGAATTACTATGTGATGCACACAGCATACAAGTATAGACTGGATCACCTAAGTTAGAACAAATCATCTCATGTTTGTTTTCAAAAGCGGTTTGCTACTCGCAAGTAGGCTAAAATGCAGATTTTGCCACCCTCAAGTGGGCTTAGGAAAACATGATTTTGCCACTCTCAAGTGGGCTTAAAACTCGCAATCGATGAACTGTTCCAATTCATATAATCCAACCTTCACCTAATGGCATTCAAGCAGTTATATCACACAACCAGTTAGCCTCATGGCAAGTATGCTATCATGGCAGTCACTCACACACATGCAAGGATGCTAAAGCATAAACACTTACCGAGTACTCCGAGCCAAAGAAAGAAGCTAATTAGAAAACATGCATGAATCCTAACTATGCTGAGATGCCTAATGCAACACATGCAAGAATGAAACTAAGATAGGCTCGGCTATTCTAAGATGGCATATGAGATGCTACAGGTAACATGTATTCAATTTGGAATTGAAATACGATGCAGTTCGTATGATGCGCCGAGCCCGGTGCATGCAAAACAGATGAATGAATGCAAACATGCGAACATATAGATGCTAATTGGAACATGCCCTAAAACTAACCATCATAAGCTGGTAAATAAAAGGGAGAAAGACGTGGGGTTGGAAGACATACATCACACACACGCACACTTATTACAACATTGTGCCCTCTCGACGGAGGGTCCGAATGAATAGTACAGAATAAACTAGCTAATCTAAGCTAATTAAACTAATTATTACACAACATTAATTAATTAATGAATTAACTAAGTAAGTAAGGAAACTAGCATGCGAATTAAACAAAATGGACTGCCTCAGCTCTATTCCGAATGATAGGGATGCATGCATGCTCAAGTCGCCTTGTCGGGAAATCCATCACGATGCCCCGATTTGCCTCTGTTTGCAACTGGTTCCAAAACACTGTATGAAGCCCCAGTAGGTTGTTGACCATGTTTTTACGGCTGGTTTCTGGTTTGCTGCAACAGAGAGCGAGAAAGGGCATGGCAAAGTATTTTCAACATATGTGTGGATGACCACTCTCCCTATCATTGTACAAGCTCTAGGGAGTGTAGTCCTCGATCCTCGTGCCACCAATCACACATCTCGATGCATGATGGCCGAGGAGTCAAATTGCACGACTCGATGTAAAATGAATGCACATATGAACACAACAAGGCCTAAACTCCATCATGGGTAATCCGGAGTGTCGGCGACCGAGAATTGAGGCACGTTTCATCACTTGGAGTACGAAACGTCCCTCGTTTCCCGTGTTTGGACTAAACCCTATTCCAAACACAATGCAACACACATGGCATGCATGAATGCAACTCTAACATACAACCTAAACATAATGCCACTAAACGATGCAAACATGCAAATGATGATATGCAAACATGCTACTAGAATACACGATGCTATGAAATAATCAATGGCATACTCAATGCACATGAAAACTATATGGCATATGCAATGCACACATGGAGACTAACAATGAAATGATTAAGACATACACAATGCAATGATCAATCATGCAACAACATGGACTAAATGACATATGAAATGCAAGATGGACTTAAACCAAGATAGGTGAGCCTCAGCCACACCCAAATCAGTGGCCAAACATGATGAAATTAAAGCAACAACACTTATGCAAACATGCACAATGCGAGGGACCAAACCTAAGGCACAAAGTGCAACTCTAATAAGGCATGGCAAGGGATGAAACATGGCATACAATCACACATTTTCCAGCTCTGAAATGACATACAAAGTGGCTCCAAATCATGCAAATAGCTCACACAATGCATGCTAGAAGGCTCAAATACCGAAACTAGTGAAGTGCATTACACTAGAGGAATGCAAAGCAATGCACAAATGACCAAACCAGCCCCAAATAGTCCATATGCAGGCCCAAAACAGTAGGAAAATGGACTAAAATGATGGCTCAAAAGGCATGGAAATGAAGCTCATGCAATGGCCCATAAATGAGGTATTTAAGCACGACTCTCAAACACATTTAAAGAGTGGAAAACATGGGAATATGGCGCAAGTATAGGCTCTAAAATGACATGCTCAATGACCCCAAAACATGAAAACACCACCATTCAAGCATGCAAGAAGCTTCAAAACTCAAAGCTAGGCATGGGCTTTACATTACAAGCATGCATAGCAAGCATCATTCAACCATGGGACCTCAAAACAAAGTTAAGGTAGTTCAAAACATGCACAAAATCAGTTTAAGGCATGGCCATAAAGTGCTAGAATCAAAGGCCAAAATAGCATGCAATGTAAGCTAATAAAGAGGATTTGCACTACAAGCATGTGAGGCAATCAAGAGACCACTAAACCAGAAAAATTTAGAGGTATGCCATGCCAAATAAAGCCCAAAAACTCACTAAAACATAGTCAATGCATGCAAGAATGGCATGCTCCTTTGATAAGCTATGAAGAGGATTGTTCTACACATGCAAGATGGACACCCAATATGGAAAAACAAGCTCTAGTCAAAGCCTATGCAAGTCCTAAAACTCCTAAAAAATGGCCTAAAATATGGCTTCGAAGCATGCAAATAAGGGCTCCTTTGTAAGGCCAAAAAATTCTAGAAAACAAAACAAGGAGAGAGAGGGTCACCCCTCTCTGATTTTGGCACTCAAAATAGTATTCTAGCCACTGAAAATCCACTGAATTTCAGTGGCTATAAGGCCAAACAAAGGGTCAATGCAAAGGCCCTAATGCATGGCTCAAAACAAGGTAAAATGAAGCATGCAAGGGGGTAGATGACCCCCAACAGAAAAATAATCTTAAGCAAACATGTTAAGGGTCTCAAATAAGACTTTTTTCTGTTTACACCAAAGCTCAAATATGCATGCAAGTATGGCTAAAAGATAGAGCAAAATAAAACTTAAAAGGGGGAATAGTGTGTTACCCTTGAAGCTTAAGAACTCCAGTAGCTTCTGGACCAAAAATGCAACCCTCAACCTCTGAAAACAAGCTCTAAGAACCTTCAAGTAATGGTGGAAGTGTGTGACTATGAAGTGGTGTGCAAAGAAGTCAAGAATTCACTCTTTTTTAAGCCTAAAAGGAGAGACAAAGAGAGATATATGGTGTATGCCTAAGACCAATCTCTCAACCCTCTACAAGGAAGGGGAGGCCTTCCTTTATAGAGCAAAGGGGCCAAAGCTTCTCCTAGAAGCCAAAAACCAAGGTCAAAGATCCTCCATACACGTGTATGGAGGATCCAGTCTGTACCCTCCAGTTGGCACAGCTGGCAACAACTCACTGAGACAGAAGTGATGGGAGTAGGCTAACCAGTTCAAGTGGTTGGCCGACCACTTACCCTGGTCGGCTGACCAGGGTCAAAAGGTTCAAGTCTCAAAAGCTAGTCGGCAGCCTCCTAGGGTGGTCTCCTCACTCAATGCAAGCTAGTGGTATGGTAGGAGACCAGTAAATGTGGCTTAAAAACCAAGGAGACCAGCTTCTTGTCAAGAAAATCGGCCGGCGAAGACAAAGGTGGTCTCCAAGGAGAAAAGGTAGTCTCGCACCCTTGTACCACCTTCCAAACAATGAAAACAAGGTCCATACCAAAAATGAACCAAAACGGATGCAAAACGAGGGTTCAGGGGTCAAAACGCGCAGCCGGGTGCCCTGAAAACAGGCTATTAGGCATCGACAGTGGTGTGCAACCGCAAAGGTGGTCTTGCGGGCAACAGTGTCCCTCTAGAGGGAGGAAAAATGGTGTGTGCCAAAAATCAGAGCAAACAGAGAAAGTTAAGCGGTCTCGAACCGAGGCGCACGGCCGACGGCTCCGAAAATCAGAAACTGGTCTCCAAACGGGAACAGTGCTCTACGACCACAAAAAGTAGCCTACGGCCACTGAGAGATGGTCTATGAGACCTCTCCCTCCCTTCGGGGAGAGAAAACAGAACCTGGTTTGCAAACCGAGGCAAAGCACAAAAGAGTCCCGAAGTCTAGAGGCAAGGCTCTCAGCCGAGACTCCGTATCCACAGAACGAGCACAACCTGCGCAATCACCGAGCACTTAATTGATGACGTCTGAGTCTTAAGGTCGGTCAAAATGGGGTGTCTACAGCACTGCCACCTCGAGCTTCAAGGCTAGCGTCGGAAAGTATGCGTAAACCTATAGCTGTGGAAAACAGGGCAATAGCAATATGAATACAGAATAGAGAATACAGAATGCTGGATACAGAATGTAGAATGCCGAATGTAAGGTGTGCCGTGTGCAGTGTGCAACTAATAAAAAAACAGGAATGTAAATCGAGAGGGCAGAAAGTACCTCCCAGGCTCTCCAGTAGCCACGAACTATGTTCCCCTGCCCGCGGGAGGTTGCACTCATGTAACAGTAAAGAGTAGCGAGGCCGACGCCACCCCAGTCATACTGGCTGACCTGTGATAGGTCCACTAAAGCACTGGGCAGATATAGTCCAACTGTGTTCCCCCGTCGGAGAACAAAGTGGTCCCAAGGAGGAACATCAAAAACCCTTGAGCATACTGCTCTATCTCCTCGAGATTCTCGGGTGAAGACCCCCTATACTGCACAGGAAACCAGGTGTACCTGGCTCTACCCAAAGATCTGTCAATCGGCAGGCGGGCTCCCAGCAGATGAATCCAAGCCGCCTCCCACTCGCCCATGTCTGCATCGTACGGGACCGGTCGGCCGGCCACATCGAGGCCAGTCAGCATGGCAAAGTCAAATGGGGTCATCGTTATATCCTCGGTAACCAAAAAGTGGAACTAGTTGGTGGTGTCCCACCATCTCTCTACAAGTGCCCCCATCAAGGTCCTGCTCGCGGGGTAACGTGATAGCCCCGCGCAGAAGGGTCCAAACCCTGCCTCGTCAACCATATGACGAACGATCTCTGGGAGCTCCGCATACCACTCCCTAGTGACGATCGAGCCATAACCTCGTGTAGCACGAGAAGATACCTGCATTCGGAATTAACAGATGTATTCAGTTTCCAGAATAAGATGAATGAGCTGCATGCAAATGAAGTAAAATGAACTGTGTGTTCAGTATGAGCTGCGTGTTCAGAAATAAAGTAAATGAACTATGTGTTCAGTATGAGCTACGTGTTCAGAAATGAAGTAAATGGACTGTGTGTTCAGTATGAGCTGGGGCAAATGAAGTAAATGAACTGTGTGTTCAGTATGAGCTGCGTGTTCAGAAATAAAGTAAATGGACTGTGTGTTCAGTATGAGCGACGGGCAAATGAAGTAAACGGACTATGTGTTCAGTATGAGCTACATGTTCAGAAGTGAAAAGTTTGAGCTGTGTGTTCAGATGACAAAAATTTGGACTGTGTGTTCACCATCAAGAATTTGGGCTGTGTGTTCAACTTTCAAAAACTGTGGGCTGTGTGTTCACCATCAAGAGTTTGGGCTGCGTGTCCAGCTTTCAAAAACTGTAGGCTGTGTGTTCACCATCAAGAGTTTAGGCTGCGTGTTCAACTTTTAAAAACTGTGGGCTGTGTGTTTACCATCAAAAGTTTGAGCTGTGTGTTTAGATTTTAGAAATGTGGGTTGCGTGTTCACGACAAAAAGTTTGAGCTGCGTGTTCAGATTTCAAAAATGTGGGCTGCGTGTTTACAACCAAAAGTATGAGCTACGTGTTTAGAAATTCAAGTGCGTGAGCTATATGTTCAAAATGCAAACAGAATGCTGTATTATAGACTGAGTGTTCAGAACAAGTTGTGTGCCGACTCAACAAAATTCTGTGTTATGAGCTGTGTGCTAAAACGAACAAAGTCTGGTTATACATGAGCTATGTGCCAGGTGGACCGGATGATGTGTGAATGTGTTCAAAATGAGTAGATGAACATATATAGCGAAAACAGGAAATGCACAAGAAATGCGGAACACATTGCAGAGAATGCAAAAATGAAGTACATACCTCTCGTCCTTGATGAGAGAGGTGAGACTCCGGCTCCCGTAGTAGCAGATCTGCGGGTGCTCGTCGATCAAAGTCAGTGAAGTGATAGAAAGTGGTCAGAGGTAGGATGTGCTCCTGAGGATGATACCTCTCGGGGTCAAAGGGCCGAACTCTCGGAGGCAGTGACATGATGTCCGGCTCATCCTCGGCATGCGGAGGACCTCCACCATGATGAAAATGATCTGTCATCTGAAGAAATCTGCAAAATGAGCAAAAAATGAGCAAAATGAGCCAAAATTTGGAAAAAGTCAACAAAAGTCAACTCTCGGGAAATGAAAAAGTCAACAAAAGTCAACTCCCGAGAAAATGTTCCAAATTTCGAGACAAACGTACCTCAAGTGGTGAAAATGGAGAATGAAGCTCCGAAATCAAATTTTAATCGGTTCAAAGTGAAGAGAACTGCAAGTTTTCGCAAAACTACTTTACGTGGGGCGTTGGAAAATGCGTATAAAGTGCAGATCTGAGGGGAAAAATGGTCTAGGAAGCAAGAGGGACTGATTTCGGCCTTGGAGGTGTGAGCTCAAATGATTTGGCCAAGTGAACCTAAAGATCTAAGCATGAAAAGACAAAATTGCTCCGAATTTAGCAAAGTGGTCAGCCGACCATAATTTGTGGCTGGCCGACCACCCTTTGAACAAAAACTGGTCGGTGGCCTCCCTAGGTGGTCGGTGGCACTCCTGGGTGGTCTCCAATGTCTCTTTGTTCTCCCTGCAAATTTTGGTGGTGATTGGAGTCCCCGGCTCTCGAGAAAGTACAAGAAAAGTGCACTTTTCGACGCGAAGTGCCTCCACCGGAACTTCAATTCGAGTCTTCGACGTGTGGCTTGTCGTTACTCACCAAGAGCAAGGTGTATCCTTTTTTAGTACATTGCGACTCCTCTGAGAGGTAAATCGGAGATCGCATTTGAGATACTCTCTTCAAAGCTTGCATTTCTTTACTCAGCGTTTTGTTTCAAACCTGCTGTTGAAGTTGCACTTATCGTGCATTGTTATGCACATCGCTTGCATTGTTGTGCACATTTCATTGGCATTGTCATACATCCATACTTAACTTGCGTCATCACACACATTTCTCTTGCATTGTGATGTACTTTTTCATCGGCATCATGTCTGTCCACGCTCGATATAGCATTGAACATATGTTGCTAACTATGTTGTGCCTATTAAGTTTCTCTCTTTTGCAGACGCGATATTATATGTACGGTTCATTTGAAGTTGGTGCGACCAGACGAACCGGACGGTATTGTATTCTCCGTGTGAGACATAACGAGAGTTGTATAATTCTCTTACATCATAACTGCATGAAATGTAGTTTGATTTGCCTTCTTGTTTAAAACGGTCGCATTTATTGTGAATATTTGCTTCATTACAGCTTTCTTTGCATGATTCTTACTGCATGAAATGTAGTTTGATTTGCATAACATTCGCTTAAACTGTTGCATTTATTGTGTATATTTGCTTCATTACAGCGTGCTTTGCATGATCATAAGTTATGTTCGGCTTTGTGCATACCCCTTTGCATTTTGCCCCTGCCTGCGGGCATATCTCTTTGTTTATCTCGCCTGTTTGTCTAAGTCTTCGGCCTTGTCAAAATGGGTCGTCTCTGGGCTTTGACATTCACTCCCGTCATTGTTATGACTTTCGAGTTCTGTCAAAGAGGGGCAACTGTAGACACCCCATTTTTGACCGACCTTAAGACTCAGACGTCATTGATTGAGCGCTCAGCGATGGTGCATGCTGTGCTCATTCTGAGGTTTCGGAGTTTCGGCTAAGAGCCTTACCCCCAGACCTCGAGACCCTTTTTGTGCTTTGCCTCGGTTTGAACCAGGTCTTGTTTTCTCTTCCCGAAGGGAGGGAGAGGTCTCATAGACCATCTCTCAGTGGCTGTAGGCTACTTTTCGCAGTTGTAGGCCACTTTTCCCGTTTGGAGATCAGTTTTCGGTTTTCGGGGGCCGTCGGCCGTGCGCCTCGGTTCGAGACCGCTTAACATTCTCCGTTTGCCTCGGTTTTTGGGGCACCCCTTGTTTCCTCTGTCTAGAGGGACACTGTGGCCCGGGAGACCACCTTTGTGGTCGCACGCCACCTTCGATGCTTAACAACCAGTTTTCGAGGCTCCCAGTTGCGCGTTTTGCCTCCCGGACTCTCGTTTTGCATCCGCCTTGGTTCATTTTTGGCATGGACCTTGTTTTCATTGTTTGAAAGGTGGTACTAGGGTGGGAGACCACCTTTTCTCCTTGGAGACCACTTTTCTTGTAAAGCCCTTGAAAAATGTACTTTCTTTAAAAACCCTTACATTTGAAGTATTTCCTTAAAGCCCCTTATTTTCTTAAATTATTTCGAATCTTGCCAGTTAGCATTTTTAATTTTTATCGGAACAAGAATATCCTAGCCAGATTAGATTCCCTAACGTAATTTAATTTAATTCTACATAAGTAAGGTCCCAATACATGTATTTAACTCCAAGCCCTCACTCTTTTATTTAAATTCAAAACTTACCCAAAAGCTAGTACCTTGTACCTTGAAGTACCATCAATCTTTTAAGATATATATATATGTATACACCTTGTAGAATGTGCCCTAGGACCAAAAATAATTAAAATAATAACCCATCACACTTCCCTAAGGCTCATGATTATAAAATTCTAGAAAACACAACCTAGTACCCTAGACCTAGGATACAATTCTCAATGATAGTTACTTTTCAACTAAGAGCCAACTAGATGATGCCTAATCCTATGATTTAACACCTTAATCACTCCTATCCCTTTTGATTCCAAGCAAAACTCTAAACTTTCTATCCATTTTCAACTAGTGGGCCTTTATGTCTTTTTACACCAATTTGCCTATAAATACCACCATCCCCTAGCTTGGCAAGCACAAACAACACACTCACACACACATTTGGCCTAGAGGAGAGCAAGAGAGAAGTCTTGAGAGGGAGAGGAAGGAAGAGGAGAAGTCATCTTGTTCAAGCCTAGCAAGTAAGCCACCAACACAACCTTCTCTTTTATTTTCTTTTTTTCAATACATGTTTCTAAAGGTTCTAATAATGTTTTCAGATATGTTGTTACGGAGTTCTTATGTTAAAAATGCTAAGGGTTGAGTATTGATTCCATCTCTCTTGTATTTCCTCCATTTTGGCACAAAACCATCTCTTTTTATACCAATCTCTCAACTTTACAAGGGCACTCTTTCAAGCAAATTTTCTGAGTTAAATATATGTTAGTTAGAATGTTTTCTTCACAAAAGAAACAAAAACTCTCCCTTGGTGGAACCCTTTTCTCATAAATCTTCTTATTTGGACATAGTACCTTAAAATCTGTTTTTTTCAGCCCACTTCCAAAAATTCTAGAAAAATGTACAAAATTATTCTGGACCTCTATTTTATGTCAAAACCTTCCTTAAGGTGTTAGCTTTCAACTAAAATTGGTTTCATCGAAAAACATCTAGTGGTTTGCAAGAAAATCAAATTTTTGTAACGGTCGATGGATCTAGACAGATTCTGGACAGCGCTGGAATATTTTCTAAACAACTTAAAATCTTGAAAAGTAATCCCATTTCCGAAAAATTTTCTAGAAACTAGATCGAATTCTCTATGAACCATAGGAAGGCCAAGTCCGGTGAAGGATCTAAAATAGTTCTTTCATTTTAATCTTTATGTGATATTAAATCTGGAAATTTTGTTATGCATGGATGTTTTATGCCCTTGTATTCATGAAAATGTTTATTAGCTTATGATCATATCTTGGCATGATATTGTATGTGTTATGTTATGTTCTTCATCTTCTTCACCTTATTGATGCATGCTTATGCAGATATTATTGTCTTGTAAGTTGGACTAACCTTGATGTAAAACACTTAACTCAACGGGAAACCTAATTGGGAGGGTATTGGGTTTTCGAGCACTTGAGTAATGAAAAGATGAGAATATGTGACATATGGATTGTTGGGATGCGTTCCCTATTTGAAGGTTAAAGTCTTGCGCAAGCAGTTGTCGCGTAAACCTTGGAATGGAACGGACGTATTCGGACTCTTTGCGATGCTTTGATTGGTGAGATAAGGTTGGGTCCGGATGGGACATTCAGGAAGATAAAACTTTTTTTGGAAGGATGAGGTTGGATTCAGGAAATAAAACCTTTTTCTTTTCGCTGTCCCTTTTGAGGCCCTGCGGTTGGCGCTACGCGGTATATAACCGTTGGTAGGCATCCGAGGTTAGTTCTGCAACAAAGCAGCAAAAGGGGGAGTTCCGAATAGTCCGGTGTCCAATTCTTGTGGTAGGGAGGACGAAATCTCTTTGGGGGATTTCTAGTTTACTAACATCTAACTTGTAACCATTTATTTATTTACTTATTTGAGTATCATGCTTTACCACTTGATGTTATATCTGTGATTATGTATTGGACTGGGGAAAAAGAGGCGGGGTGTGTGTGTGTGTTTACTGGGCATTCAAAGCTCACAGCGTGTCATGCCAGGTGCCGAAGAGGAGTTTATAGCTGGAGACGACGAGCCTGAAACCTTCAAAGACTTTTGGCCATCTTAGGAAAGTTAGAAATCCCTTTTGATATTTTGTAAGGCTCATGTGAAGATTTAAATTTTCCTTTTGGGAAGTAAAGTAATGGAACAAGCCTTTGGAATTAAGAATATTCGTGGTTGTTATGTACTTATGTTCTATATATATATGTATGAACCTTATTGTTGCTTATGAGACCTTGTGTCAACAACTTTTAAGATCTGTCAAAAGGGTAATGCGTTGCCTAAGAAAGCCGGACTTAGAAGGGAGGCTAATTTGACTCCTCCGGCGATCTGGGATCTTACTTGGTTATTGACCATAGGACTCATTAGTGACTCTCCCTTGACTGTAATCAATAGTGTAGATTCGGGGCATCACATTTCTCCCGCCAGCCGGTTTTCTTGTTAGGGAACTGGTCTCCTTGGTCTTTGAGCCACATTTACTGGTCTCCCATACCACCACTGGCTTGCATTCAGTTGGGAGACCACCAAATAGGGCTGCCGACCATCTTTTATTGAGTTGACCTTTTTGAACTGGTCGGCCGACCAGGTGAAGTGGTTAGCCGACCACTTGAACTGGTCGGCCTACTCCCTCCAGTTTTGTCTCTGGGAGTTGTTGCCAGCTATGCCAGCTGGAAGGCACAGACTGTATCCTTCATACACGTGTATGGAGGATCTTGAGCCTTGTTTCTAGCTTCTTGAAGAAGCTTTGGCCTTGTATCTCTATAAGAGAGGCTCTTCCTCTCCTTTAGAAAGGTTGAAAAATTTGTCTAAGGCATAGCATACATATCTCTCTATATCTCCCTATTTTGTCTCAAAAAGTGTGTGGTTCTTGACCCTTTTGCACCACACCTTATAGCCTAACACTCCCACCATCAACCTAAGGTTCTTGGAGGGTCTTGGGAGGTCTCAAAGGTTGAGTTTTTGGTCTAGAAGGCTGCTGGTTTTGTTAAGCTACAAGGGTAACACTTTTTCCCTCTTTTGAGCATTATTTTGATCCTTATCTTAGCCTTATTTGCATGCATATTTGAGGTTTGTTTTCAACTAAAAAAATTCTTATTTTAAGGTCCCTTTGATGTTTGTTTAAGGTCATTTTGTTGTTGGGGGTCATTTACCCTCTTGCATGCTTCATTTTGCCTTATTTTGAGCCATGCATTACGGCCTTTGTATTGATCTTTGTTTGGCCTGTTGACCACTGAAATCCAGTGGATTTTCAGTGGTAAGCATGCTATTTTGAGGGCCAAAATCAGAGAGGGGTGACCCTCTCTCTTGTTGTCTTGTTTACTAGCATTTTTGGCCTTACAAAGGAGCCCATATTTGCATGCATCCCAATCTTGGTTCAGGCCCTTTTTGGTGGTTTTTAGGACCTGCCTAGGCTCTATCCAAAGTTGGTTTTGTCACCTTGGGTGTGCCCCTTGCATGTGTAGAATAATCCTCTTCATAGCTTATCAAAGGAGCATGTCATTCTTGCATGCATTGATCATGTTTCAGTGGGTTTTTGAGCTTTATTTGGCATGTCATACCTCTGTCTTTGGCTGGTCTAGTAGTCTCTTGAATGCTTCATATGCTTGTAGTATAAACCATGCTTACTAGCTTATATTGCGTGTTTTTTGGCCCTTGATTCTAGCATATTTTGGCCATGTTCTAAACTGATTTTATTCATGATTTGGGCTGCCTTAGCTCTATTTTGAGGTCCCATGGTCGAATGATGCTTGTCATGCATGCTTGTAGTGTAATACCTTTGCCTAGCTTCGAGTTTTGAAGCCTCTTGCATGCTTAACTTGAGTGGTTTTCATGTTTTGGCATCATTGAATATGTGATTTCAGAGCTTATACTTGTGCCATATTCCCATGTTTTCCACTCTTTAAATGCGTTTGAGAGTTGTGCTTGTTTGCCTCATTTTTGGGCCATTGCATGAGCTTCATTTTTGTGCATTGTGAGCCATCATTTTTGTCCATTTTGCCACTGTTTTGGGTCTGCATAGGGACTGTTTGGGGTTGTTTTGGTCATTTGGGCATTGCTTTGCATACCTCTAGTGTAATGCACTTCACTAGTTTCGGTAATTGTGCCATCCAACATGCATCGGGTGAGTTGTTTGCATGATTCGGGACCATCTAGTATGCCATTTCAGAGCGGGAATATATTCCATTGTGTTCATTGTTTCATCCTTGCCATGCTCCTGTAGAGTTACATCTTGTGCCTTGGCTTGAAGCCCTTGCATTGTGCATGCTTGTATGTGTGTCATTGCCCTGTTTTCATCATGTTTGGCCACTGATTTGGGTGTGGCCAAGGCCCATCCATCTTGGTTTAAGTCCATCTTGCATTGTGTATGCATGCCATATAATCCATGTGCATTGAGTATGCCATCTAGTTCTTAGTATTGAGCATTGTGTATGCCATGTTATTCCTTGCATTGTGTATGCTAGGTTATTCCTTGCATTGCGTATGCTGTGTTGTTAGTTGCACTGCGTATGCTATGGTTGCATTTAGTGTGCCACGTAGTTGCATTTGCATGTTTGTATGCTTGAGTTGCATCGCATTATGTATGCCATGTTTTGTTGCATTATGTTTGGAGTAGGGTTTAGTCCAAACACGGGAAACGAGGGGCGTTTCGTGCTCAAAGTGACGAAATGTGCCTCAATTCTTGGTCACCGACACTCCTGACTATCCATGATAGAGTTATTGGCTTTAGGTGTTTACATGTGCATTCATTTCATATTGAGTCGTGTAATCCGACCTCTTGGCCATCATGCATCGAGGTGCGTGATTGGTGGCCCGAAAGTCGAGAACCATACTCTTTTGAGCTTACGTGATGATAGGGAGGGTGTTTGTGCATACATGTGTTGCAAATACTTTGCCATGCCTCTTTCTTGCTCTTTGTTGCAGCAAACTAGGAACCGGCAGCAAAAATTGGTCGGCAGCCCTTCTACGGGTCCCCATGATGGATTTTAAGCTTTCTGGAGCTTGGTGCAAGGTCCTGAGAGTAGTTGCAAACAGAGGCAAATCGGGGCATCGTGATGGATTTCCTGGCAAGGCGACTCGAGCATGCATGCATCCATTGTCATCCAAAACAGAGCCGAGGCAGCCTATTTCATTTAGTTTATATGCTTACTTAGTTAAATTTGTTAATTAGCTAGTGTTGTGTAATAGTTAGTTCATTCGATTCTGTATTATTTATTCGGACCCTTCGAGAGAGGGCAATGTTGTAATAAGTGTGCGTGAGTGTGTGCATGTCTTCCAACCCCACGTCTTTCTCTCTTTTATTTACCAGCTTACGATGGTTAGCTTAGGGCATGTTTCAATTAGCATCTATATGTTTACATGTTTGCATCCATTCATCTGTTTTGCATGCACCGGGCTCGGCACATCATACTAACTGCATTGTATTTCAATTCCTATTTGAATACATGTATCAAATTGCATTTCACATGACATTTTAGAATAGCCGATCCTATCTTAGTTACATCTTGCATGTGTTGCATTAGCCATCTTAACACGAACTAGGATCATGCATTGATTACTAACTAGTTTCTGTTTTGGCTCGGAGTACTCGGTGAGTGTTTATGCTTTAACATCCTTGCATGTGTGTGAGTGATTACCATGATAGCATGTTTACCATGAGGCTATGTGCTCATGTGATATAACTGCCTAAATGCCTGTGGGTGAAGGTTGGGTTGCTTGAATTGGAATAATTCATCGAAACCCGTGTTTTAGCCTACTTGCAAATAGCAAACTTCAATCCATTTTCAAAACAAATGGATATGCAATGCATTGTCCCAACTTAGGCAATCTAGTCTATACTTGTATGTTGAGCGCATCACATAGTAATTTTAGGTTAATAACCGGAATAAGAGCACATATGTTTTCAAAAAACAAGATATCATGTTTAGTAGTGGCCGATCTTTGATCGGGCGAGCGGGGGTGCTCATTGCATGACCTTCCCTAATCGTACCCAAGTTCCTAAGCCGAGGCAACTTTGGTGATGACGGACACGTGGCCTTAGGCACGAGTCAGGGTTTCCTAAATTTCTCAAAAATAAAATATTTAGGTGGCGACTCTGTATCTGGCAAACAGTCTATGTTTGGCACTTCTTTCTAAAAATCAGTTTTTCAAAACGATTTGCCGGATTTGGATTCTTTGGTGATTTATCGGTCTTGCATTGCACTTTGCGAGACTAGATTCAGAACCGTGACATTTGAGTCCAAACTATAATGACCCTAATAAGCAAAACGGGATTTCTCCCGGGACGTTCAGGCGCGTCTACAGTTTCTGGCGACTCTGCTGGGGACTTAGAGAACTTGAATCGAACTCATGATATCTTGTTTTGATTACACTTATGTGTTTCTTTGCATTGCATTTGCATTGGTGCACCTAGGACACCGTGTTTGCCATCTGCTATTCCTGAACGATTTGCCGGAGGCTGTGTGCCATAAGGCTGACCGGTTACGGGCTCTGCCACGATGGGAACACAAACCCCGATTTTTGCCAGGGCACCCTTTTTGACCATTCGACCTAGTGCATATTCGGAATTCGTAGTGACCATTTAGAACCGTGACATTTGAGTTCGAACTGCGCCTAATGAGCAAAACGGGATTTCTCCCGGGATGTTCGGGCACGTCTACAATTGCATTAGCCATCTTAACATGAACTAGGATCACGCATGATTTCTAACTAGTTCTTTGTTTTGGCTCGGAGTACACTGTGAGTGTTTACGCTTTAGCATACTGCATGTGTATATGTTGCCATGACAGCATGCTTGCCATGAGGCTAATTGCTTACGTGATATAACTGCCTGAATGCCTGTGGGTGAAGGTTGGATTGCTTGAATTGGAACAATTCATTGGAATCTGTATTTTAGCCTACTTGCGAGTAGCAAACTTCAAACCATTTTCAAACAAACATGCAGTGTTTCGTTCCAAATTAGGCGATCTAGTCTATACTTGTTTGCTGTACGCATCACGTAGTAAGATTAGCTAGTTAGCCAGAATAAGAATGCATGTGTTTTAAAAAACAAGATATCATGCTTAGTACAGGCCGATCTTTGATCGGGCGAGCGGGGGTGCTCATTGCATGACCTTCCCTAATCGTACCCAAGTTCCAGAGCCGAGGCAACTTTGGTGATGACGGACACGTGGCCTTAGGCACGAGTCAAGATTTCCTAAATTTCCCAAAACAAAATATTTAGATGGCGACTCTATATCTGGCAAAGCAGTCCATGTTTGGCACTTCTTTCTTAAAAATCAATTTTCCAAAACGATTTGCCGGATTTGGACTCTTTAGTGATTTATCGGTCTTGGATTGCATTTTACAAGACTAGATTTAGAACCGTGACATTTGAGTCCGAACTGTAGTATGCTAGAGCACAAACGAGATTTTGCGCCTTCGTAAAAGCGTGGATCCTCGGGAGTCGTCGGGACGCGTCTACAGGTGAGCATGTGTTTCATAAGATCTCACCTAGGCGGGGTTTGATGAGATTCGGTAAGAGTGGTAAGTTGTCTTCGAGGTTCATTGGGCCTTTCGAGATATTGGAGAGAATCGGGGAAGTGGCATACCAGTTAGCTTTGCCACCACAATTTTCGGGAGTTCACGATGTGTTTCACGTGTCCATGCTTAGGAAGTACGAACCCGACCCTTCTCATGTGTTGGATGGGGTCGATTTGGAGGTAGATGAAGATGCCTCTTACAAGGAGCGATTGATTCAAATCTTAGATACCTGAGAGCAAGTGTTAAGGGGCAAGACCATACCGTTAGTAAAGGTGTTCTGGAGGCACCATGGGGTGGAAGAGGCAGCATGGGAAAGGGAGGCAGAAGTCCGCTCTAAGTATCTAGATTTATTTGAAATTTCTTAGTTTATTTTGACTTGTAATTTTCCTAGTGTTGAAGTGAAAAAGTGTTGAATTATTGATCATATGTCGTTATATGAATTGTTAATTTCAGCATGAGATTATGGAGGGATGATATTTTGTTATAGATATTTCATTTCATTTCTGGGTTGAGCGATTGTGTTTTGATGAAATGATAAGGAAGAAAATGGTAAATGCTGGTTGAACAGGGATGTTGCAATTTAGTAATGTTGTTAAAATGAGCATAGTTGCTAGAGCACTTTTGTTTGGTGAATTTGTTCAAATTTCGGGGACGAAATTTCTTATGGTGGGGAGGTTGTGACGACCGGGTCTATTTTGTTTTCTTTTCTTTGCTCTATTCCCCTTTTGCTTTCGTTGGGTTTAAGAGGCCTGGAAATGGTTCTCTACATTAAGTCCTTGTTCTTGTTGTGTTCGATGTTGAATTTCACTTGTTCTGGGGAGTGCGAGGTCAGGACCGGAATGCCGAGACTCAAGTTGGGAATTTTTTAGGCTGTTTGGCTTGGCTGCACGTGTAGGGGTCACAGGCCACATGTGCGGGAGGCTAGGCCACACGTGCAGAATGCAGGGGAGGTTTGGGGTTGCATTATGTCTAATATCCACAAGAAAAGTGAGGTGCGGGTGAGGAGCACCGCACGTGTGGAGGTGAAGGCTGCACGTGTGGGAGGGGCGCTCCGCACAGGCGGGGAAGGGCGCCGCACGTGCGGCAATCTGGGCAGCCGAATCCCTTTTTTTTTTTTTTTTACTCTTTTGGCCGGATTTATAACACATTTGGGGCTTTTTATTGTCACTCTAAACCTCATTTGTCTCCTCCATCTCTCTAGAAACCCTCACCAAAACACTAAAAGTTCTTGATTCTTGCTATCCATTGGGTCTCGATTATCATCCTTTCTCTCTAATCTTGAGAATCTAAGCTAGGGCTCCTCTTTGTGTTGTGGAAAATTGAAGAATCTTCCATCAAAGCTAGGGTTTCACTTTCTTTCATCATCAAACATTGAGGTAGGAATTTCTTGGGTTATATATACATGTTTTGCTATATTAATGATGATTTAAAAGCTTTCTTGAAGATTATTGTGTTGATTTTGGTTTGCTCCAAATGTAAAGAAAGTTTTAAAGAAATGGGTTTTGATCTCCATCCTTTTTCTATCCATGAGGATGTTCTTTTTATAAAATTCAAGAAAATATGATTTTGGTTGGGTTCCACCATGAAATGGAAAAATGTTGGGTTTTTGATGAAAACCCTAGAAATTTGGGGATTTTTTGGAAAATGTGGAGGAACCTATGGGTTTTTTCTTCCTTGTCTTGTATTATATGAGTGAATGAAAGGAGATTTTATAATATGTTTTACAAAGAGGATAACTTGTTGATATATGAGGATTGGAAATTTATTGTAGACACATGTTGAATGCATGAACATGTTTAGTGGTGAAATTAGTAAATGTTTGAGCACTAAGGATTTTGGAATTAAAATTGAAATCTTGGAACTTGATATTCATAAAATTTTATTTAGTCTTGACGAGACTAAAATGCTAAGGATTGTGTATGATGGAAGACTATTGCCTTGTGTTATTGACATCAGTTGAGCATATGGTTATTTGTAAAATAATATTAGAGAGAAAAAATGGGAAATATGGTTGGTTGATACTATTATAGAGATGCATGAAAATAGAGAAATGCCATGAGACATGGAGAATCCTTTGCATCGCATACTCATTCAATTAAATAATTATGCATTGTGAATTTAGCTTGGAAAACATTCACCTCATGAAAGGAATATATATTGTAATGAAAACAACGGAAATGTTAATGGGGTAAATATGTTGGTAAGTTCGGTTAGGAGGTGTAGATGAGATTGTTAAGTTGGCCTGAGTGTCCGGGGTGAAAGACCGAAAACACGTGCGGAGGAGGTACCACTTCTCTTCCGGTTAGCAACCGGTAAAGTGGGGTTATTGGTAGTGCTTGTTGAGCCTACTTGCAGACACCAACCTAGGGATTACCTGAGTCGTATTTACCGCCCCTTGTTGATTAAAAGAATTGGAAGTTTTGAACTTGATGAGATTGCAAAAGATTATTGAAAATGGTGATTTTCAAGTTGTGCATTAAAATGAAGTTCTTTATAATGGCATGGCATGGCATCACATTTGCATATGATGTTAAGGAGTTTTGCATAACTGTATATACTTTGTGAGAATTCTTTACTGGGCTTTATGCTCACCCCTATGGGATTTTAGTGCAGGTAAAGATGTGGTGAACCCACCGAGTTGATGGCGTGGATATGTTTTGTAAAGAGTAGATTGCTCTTTTATTTTTGTTGTAAACTTTTGTAAGCCAAGGGCTAAACGTGTATGGGTCCAAGAGACCATTTTGTGTAACCGGGCTATTGCCTTGGAAGATGTAAGCCCCTAAGGGCATTTTGTTTATTTTGAAACTATATGCTTCACATGCTATAGATTCATGCGTTTTCTTGCCATTGAATATATAATTCCCATGTGAAACTTTTGTATAAACTAGTTTATTAACCATGTAAAGATAGAAGGTTTATTGTCATTATGTAGTGAATGTTAGTTGATATGGTTGGTTTATGTCGGATTATTTCAGGGCGTTACATTCTATGTCAAAAAACTCTTGAATGCACCTTCTACTTGCAAGTTGAATATCTTTATGGCAACAATTGTCATATCTTCAAGGATAGCTTTGTAGACTGAACCAAAACTTCCCGTACCAAGCAAGTTGCTCTCACTAAACCCATTAGTTGCTCGGAAAAGTTGTTGGTATGTGATTCTTGGAGGTGTTATTGTTGGTAAGAGATCAACATTGGTAGGATTTTTATTTCCTCTTCAACATTTTATGAACAAGAGCACAAAGGTCGTAGCAAGTACTATGAATGCAATAGGCAAACAAATATATAAAACTAGAGTCAATCTTCTGGTCAAATGACGAAGGGAACTAGTATGGCATGTTGGGACTTGAAACTTTGGTGCACCGCATAATGTTTTATTCGACATAAAAGATTGGATTGTAAAGTTTGCAAAAGGTCCCCCCTTTGGAATTTGTCCAATTAACCTATTGAAAGAAACGTTGAAATATGAAAGAGGAGACAATGCCTAATGAGTCAGGTATACATTAGAGAGGTCATTATAGGATAGATCTAAGAATTCCAAGCTCACCATGCTGCCAAATGAGTCAGGTATAAGTCCTTGTAATTTATTGTGTGCCAATGAAAGCTTAACCAAGTTTTGTAAACCTGTAATTGTACTTGGGATTTTTCCTTTAAATTGATTCATGGAAAAATCTGAGTGTTGCAACCTTCAAACTCCCAAATTGTGGTGGTAGATAGCCATTTAAAGAATTTGATGATAAGTTGATTTCCAAGAGATTTTAAGACTCCACAAGCTTGTGGGGATGATAGAAGTTAGTTTGTTGGAATCAAGGTAGATATACCTTAGAGATGTAATATTCCCTAAACATTCTGGAATTAATCCAGAAAGTTCATTTTGGTTCAATCGCAAATCACCCAAATTTCTCAAATGGCATAATAGACCATTTGGAATGGAGCCCTATAGTTTATTATTGTGAAAATACAACCTTTGAAGCTTCCCTAACTGTTTGACAGTTGATGGAATAAATCCAATGAAACCATTTTGTGCCAGATTCAAGAATGCCAAATTGCTTAAATTACCAATTTCACTGGGAATGTCGCCTCTGATTCCACAAGAATATGCATAAATGGTCTCGAGTGAAGCAGAGAGATTTCCGATGGTTGTTGGAAGAATGCCATCTAGAGGATTTAAACTTATATACAATCTTTGTGGATGTCTACAGTTTACCAAGGAAGTGAGGAAGCTCAATTCTAAAGAGGAAGAAGATGGCCCACTCGTCAAATTGTTTTCATCCAATTTCAAAGTTTCAAGTAGTTGTAAATTGCCAAGTGATTTTGGAATCGGACCCATAAATGCATTGACACCTAGGCCTAAATTAATGAGTTGAGAAGCATTTGAGATTGACTCTGGAATAATTCCAGTGAGTTTATTTCCTCCGAGCAAGATGGCATAAAGATTGGGTAGCCAAAGCACTATATTTGATAGAAGATTGCATGACAAGTTATTTAGCACAAGCAATATTATTTGAAGTGATGAGATGTTAAAGATTGATGTAGGAATAGCACCCATGAAGTTGTTAATAGAAAGTTGTAGCATCTCCATATCTAGAAGCTCACCAATCTCCTCTGGTATTAGACCTGTCAAATGTAAAAAGATAGAAACTTAAAAAAAATAATGGAAACCATTTAAAATAAATCTTTGATTAGAAAAAAAAAATAATTAAGTCATTTCACACCAGTAATTAACACCAAAATATTTCAACTTGTACAATCAATATCATTTTTTTTTTTCTCTCGAAGTTACCTTTATCACTAAAAAGATTGCATCCATATAACTCCTCATTTACTTTGTATGAGTACCCATTAGTATTTTCCATGTACTATATGTCCAATTTAGAAGAGCATGTAGATGAGAAACCTTTTGATTTCTAATTCACAATTCAAGATGCCTAAATATTATGAGAGGAACATGTAATCCATTGGTCAATTTAGTAACATATAAATATGAGAGGAAATATCATTTTACCCCACAAATTATTACGCGAAAATTAATTTGGCACTAAGACTTCATATTATTTTAATTTGATCAATTTACCCGCCGCCGTCTATTTCCGTCCACAATTAAATAAGACTTGCTAACGTGACACCAAACTTCATTTTATCCCGCAAACTATACCTTAAAAATCAATTAGCTCCCCAAATAAAAAAAAATAAATTAAAATATTTATTAAATAATTTTTATATCAATAATGAACAAAAACTAAATTTTAAATAATAAACTTTGAAAAAAAAATTAAAAATATAAAAATACTCATTTAGAATTATTTCTTTAAGTCTCTGCGTGTATGCGAGCGCGCAATTGTAACTAGTTTATTCTCCAAATTAATTTTAATAGAATTGATTGACTAATAGTAATTCGAAATTAAGTAGGTAAAAAAAAATTAAAATTCAATTACTATCTAAAGAATACTCAACAGGACTAATACTTAATTTTTTTTTTATTTAAAATTTAAATTTGTTCATTTTTTAGATGAAATATTTAAATTTTTTTAAATATTTTGGAAGGTAATTAATTTTTAAGGTATAGTCTGTTGGTAAAATGAAGTTCCAAATGAAATTTGATGCCATATCAACAAATTCTATTTGATTGTAGACGGAAACAGGCAGTGGGGGGTAAATTGATCAAATTTAAAAACGTTTAGGTGTCAAATTAAAATAATGCAAAATTTGAGTGCCAAATTAAATTTCATGCAATAGTTTGGGGGCAAAATGATATTTCCTATAAATATAACAAGAATTTGTAAATGTTGCAAGATGAAAAATAAGGATAAATTACACTAATCTTTCTAGATGTTTATAGAGAATATAGAAAATATATAATTTTGGGGTAAATTATACTTTGCACCCCTGCACTTTACACAAAATTTCACTTTAGTCCATACACATCAAATTGTGACACTTAACCCCCTGCACTTTTTGTAACGCCCCGAAATTATTCAACATAAACCAACCACCTTAACTAACATTCACTAAGTCATGACAATAATCCTTTCCTCTTTACATGATTAATACACAAGCTTATACAAAAGTTTCACATGCAAGTTATACATTCATTCGTAAGAAAAACACATGAATCTATAGTATGTGAAACATATAGTTCTCAAAACAAATAAATGCCCTTATGGGCTACAACTTCCAAGGCTTAAGCCCGGTTACACAAAAGTGGTCTCTCGGACCCATACAAAAATAGCTCTTGGCTAGCAAGTAAATCTCAACAAAATAGAGCTATGTACTCTTCATAATTATCCACACCCTCAACTTGGCGGGATCACCACGTCTTCACCTGCACCAAAGTCTCATAAAGGTGAGCATAAAGCCCAGTAGAGAATTCTTACAAAGTATATACAGTTATGCAAACTCTCAATAAAAATGCAAATGTCAATGCCATGCCATGCTCTTTTAAAGAAATTTCATTTCATGCTCTTCTTGAAGATTTCCATTTTTCAATAAAAGCTTGCAATCTCAATACATTTCAAAACTTCTAATTTTAATCAATAGAGGCGATAAATACGACATTGGTAATCCCTAGGCTGGTGTCTGCAAGTAGATTCTACAGGTACTACCAAATTGTCATTTTTACCGGTACTAACTGGAAGGCTCGACACCTATTCGTGCGGTTTCCTGGTCTTTCACCTTGGACACTCAGGCCAACTTATCAAATTAATCTACACCACCTAACCGAACTTACCAACGTATTTACCCCATACATATTTCCATGACTTAAATCCACATTTTTCCTATTCTCAATGCAAAAGATTTCAAATCTTAGCTCAAAGCTTACAACAAGTAATACTAGAGTGTCAATGTAACATGCCCAAGTTAAATACAATTATTGTAATAGTGAATTAAATGAAAATTCCATGTGACAATCATCTTTATTACATAACATTTCTTCACCATCAATTTTCTCAACAACGATTCGTCATAAACAAACTTTTCAACATGCCTAGCATGCCACTTTTCATTTCATTTCCCCATTTCAATAACATTAAACACTTTTCATATCATTTATGGCACTCAACAACTTGCCATCTTGCAACTCTACGCATACCTACATTCATCAATGAACATTAAAAGAGGTTTCCACTTTCATACATATATCAAGAAATTGCCATTGCAAACTACATCATAAAAATCAATGCTCATTCACCCTTTTATCACAAGAAAAGAAAGAACTCCATAGGCTTTTCTACATTTTAAGAAAATCCCCAATTCCAAGGGTTTTCATCAAAACTCAACATTTCACCACTTCATGGTGAAACCCAACCAAAATCTTATTTTCTTGAGTCTTATAAAAAGAACATCCTCATGGATAGAAAGATTGAAATCAAAAGCCCATTTCTTTTAAAACTCTCTTTACATTTGAAGCAAAATCAAAATCAACACCATAACTTTAGGAAAAACTTTCAAATCAACACTAATATAGCAAAACATATATATATATATAACTCAAGAAATCCCTACCTCAAGCTTAGAAGAGAAGACAAGCAAAACAAGGTTGAAACTCCAAAGATGTCGAAACCACCTTCTACTTGGATCAAAACGAAGTTCTTGACGAGCAAGGCAAGAAGAAGCTTCCAAGAGAGTAGATCTAAAGATCTTTGAGTAAAAAGTGATTTTTGAGAGGATGGAAGAGCCTCATGGCTTGGAGAAGGAAAAAGAGGGGGAAAAGTAAAGAAAAGGTTAAGTGAGGGACCTATTTATAGTGCTAGATCAAAGTAAAATGAAGTCCCAAAGTCAACCCAAAAGATCAAGTCAAAATCCCCAAAAAGTAGGCCCAAAACTAGACTGAAATAAAAAAAAAAAAAGTTTGCAAGTGTCGACCCCTGCAACATAGGTGTCGACCCCTATGAAGAAAAGCTGGAACACTTTGTTTGACAGCAACACAAGTGTCGACCCCCCCTCTCCCCCCCCCCCCCCCCTCCCCACCAAAATCTGGTGTTGACACTAAAAAGCAGTAAGCAAATTTTGGACAAGGGTCGACCCTTCCCAGACTGGTGTCGACCCTTGTGGCCAACAACAAAAGGAAGGTGTCGACACTTCCAAGGCCAGTGTCGACCCCAGAACAAGATTTTTAAGTTCCCAAACAACTTTTCAACGTAAACAAGTGTGAACGAGCAATCCCAACAAGTTTAAATTGATTTTTACTCCTCCAAAAGTAAGATTCAACAACACTAAAAATTCCCAAAATAAAATAAAGGATTCAAATGCACTTCCCAAAAGCTTTGAAGGGCACAAGTGCTACACTTTTGGTCAAGTGTCACATTGGCACTTCTGTTAACAGTGAGACTAATAGAAGTTACCTTTTAGGGGGTTAAGTGTCACAATTTTGATGTGTAGGGACTAAAGTGGTGTCACGCCCCACTTTTTATTACTCAGATTACTATTACCAAGCCATTATTATACATTCAATTTCAGAGTTAGCATACTGAAGCTCATTATATTTACAAGGAATACATAAGTAAGAATTCTCTCATTCGAATATAAAAATGAATGCAACGTGTACAGAACTAAACAAAGTGCCTGCAGGCTACATCATAAAAATCAAGAGGAAGGGTATAACCCTTTTACTTCAATGGCATTACGCCTACACATAAAAAGGCCCCGTGGCCAACAAATAAGAAAGATCTGTGACCTTGTAGCACATCTTGATATTCACCTGAAAAAGATTAACAACGTGGGATGAACATAAAGTCCTGCAGGGTCTCAACATAATTCTCAACAATAACGACTTACAGATAGCTATGATCATGAATGCTCGTCTCATACCATATAAATAATGTGACGTTTTATAACCAAAGTATACTTACATAAATACTTTTCTCAAAACGTTCAGTTTATTCAACAACATTAAGGTTTGCTTTTTACTACCCATTTTCCCAACTAAACAGTTGTTACACGTTAACCGTATTTTCCATTTGTAACAAAAGACCACATAACATCCACTTTATTTTCGAAAACACATTCATCAAATCCGGTTTCTTCACGTTATTCATAACCCAAATATAAACATGGTCCGTCTCTACGGGTTCATCACATCCCTTAATCTTAGACTTGAATTTCAAGGGATATCTTTAACAAAATAACTTATGATGGAAACTCCTTCAACCACTCTCTAGCACATTCAAGTTCACATGAACACCTCTACTTAACATATGAGACAATTTAACCTTACAAAATCACAATCATCATAACACATGGTGCACACAATCAAACTGAAACAACAATGATAAATAATCTCTGCTCTACCTGCCTGAAGCATGGTAAGCCAATGATATATCTCTCCACAATAACATGCCAATTTACCAGACACTAGCTGGAAGGGAATGGTACCTCTGCCAATTTACTAGGTGTTAGGACCCTCTTATTGTCAAAATCCATGGAAAAACTAAACGTGTAATCATGTTGCATAGTTTCCAATTTTTCAGTTTTATTCTTCCCGCTCGAGCGGGGAAAGTGACGCAAAAGCGGGGTTTTCACTCCGACAGCATCTGGTTCGTCTGCAAAAATGCTGGGTGATATGTTTGGACACTCGAGCGTGGGATCTTCCACTCGAGCGTGAATCCTGTATAGAACACGCAATATAGAGTCCCCGCTCGAACGTCAATTCCCACGCTCGAGCGAACTACACGATCTCTGTGTATATATATTCGCGTGTTGGTTCAATTCTAGGGTTACTTTTCCTAGATCTTGTTTAAGGGTCTTAGGGTTTTGTTTGAGGTTTTCTTCTGAAGTTTTTGGTGAGTTTTCCTTGATATATTTGAGAGGGTTTGTAACCTATGATCTAAGATACTTACATCAAGGAGTTTGTTTCTTCATAATTAAGAGTAGTCTTCTTCGGTGGATTCCGAAGATTCAAACGTGGAGTTTCAAAGGAGTTTGATTCTGTACGTAGTCGTTGATTCGACAAGTGAAGTTGTGGATTCAACTTCAGATTAATCAGTTCCGAGACGAAGGCTTGGTGAAAGAGTTACAGAAGGTTTGAAGTCAAATTGGATGAGTTGGGTAATTTGTTTGTTATCTTTGTAATCTTTCTCTCTTCAGTAGTGGATTGATTAGTGGTGTTTCGTCCGTGGTTTTTTATTACAATTGAAGGTCCTTCAATTGTGGTTTTTTCATGTAAAAATCGTTTGTGTCGATTTATTGTATATTTCGAAAACAACAATCTAAATCACTTTCGTAAGTGCTTGATGATTTAGATTGAGTGTTTTGAATGATTGGGAATTGAAATATTTTAATCTTGATCTAATCACGAATCACTTAGGATTTTCAATTGGTATTAGAGCGGGTCACTCTTTGTTTTTATCAAAACTATAGGAGTGTGATTTTGTGTGACCAGTGATATGGATTCAATTCGTGAAGGTAACTCGACCCATAGACCTCCTTTACTCGATGGTACAAACTATTCTTATTGGAAAACTCGTATGAGAGCATTTTTAAAATCCATCGATGAGAAAGTTTGGCACTGTGTGATCTATGGGTGGAGTGAACCTATTATCACCATTGATGGTATCGATATTCCTAAACCCCTTGATAAATGGGACACAACCGATTACCAAAACTCGAGTTGGAACAGTAAGGCTCTCAATTTCCTTTTTTGCTCCGTCACACCTAAAGAATTTCGTCGTATTTGCACGTGTGATGTAGCAAAAGAGGCTTGGGACATTCTTGAAACGATTCACGAAGGTACTACTTCTGTTAAAAGGTCAAAACTTCAACGTCTCACCTCTGCTTTTGAAACTCTTTTATGCGTGATGATAAGACGTTTGATGATTTCTATGCAAAACTTAGTGACATCATGAATTCATGTTTCACACTCGGTGAAAAAATCCCGGAAGCTAAAGTTGTTGGAAAAATTTTGAGGTACCCGAGAGGTTCCAATCAAAAGTGACAGCCATTGAGGAGGCTCAGAATGTTGATACCCTCAAGCTTGATCAGTTGGTTGGAAACTTGCAGACTTATGAAGCCCACCAGATTTCTAAGAAAAAACTATAAGAAACAATATACCCATCTATCCAAAAAGAAACAATATGTCCATCTATCCAACTGTTCTATCCAACTATAACAATATATAAGCAAGTATATAACCATGTAAAAAAAAAAACTATACCCATCAAACCAAGTGTATCCCCATCAAACCAAGTATCAACCAAGTATCAAGGATAAACCAAACTACTCCCCCTTTTTGTTCGGGAGTGAGCAAAAACCAAGAAAAAAAATAGCCAAAAACATGTCTGAACTGCAAAGATCATGGACCGAGTGGCTGCGACTGCATCCGAAGAAAAGACAGAATCTGATCCAACTGAGAAGAAGACTGGGCCACAGACTCCTCAATGCGCTGTGAAGAAGCCTCCAATGAAATGAACCAAGCATCAGCTGTGGTCATGAGATCCGTGAGCTGTGCCTCAAAGATATCCATCCGCCCCTCGAGGCGATCAAAACGCGAAGCAACAGACTGCTCAAAAGACTGAAGTTGGTCACGAATAGTACGAACCGGAGGTGGCTGCTCCTCCTCACCAATAGCACCACCGGCAACAGCTGCATCGTACTCAGCCTCTTCTGCCATAGCAGCAGCATCACCTGTACCTGCACCAGACCGACCCGCCCTAGTAGAAACCTCCTGAATGTGAGACTGACTTTGAAAGACAGTCTTTTTGGTAAAGGGCCGGGTAGGGGAAGCAAACTCATCCTCATCAAAGGAAGGGATCTCAAACTTGGCAAAAAGCCGGTTGATGAGACACCCATAAGGTAAACCAAGATTATGACGCTCAAATGCGGCAACCATTTTCTAGATGACTATAGTGGCAAGATCAATAGAGCGATGTTGAGCGAGACACTGGAGAACAAACCCTTGGTCCTGGTTGATTTCTGAACTATGGGTGGTGACAATAACATTGGCACACACAATGAGGTTAAGCAACCTAAACTGCGGTAGAAGCTCATTTTGTTTGATTAAGGAATCGGAGGGCCAAGGATGAGGGAAACCACATTAGGCATGGGCAACCTCATTGAAATCACAAGTTGGACTCACAGGAAAAGGATAGAAGATGGGGAAGACTTCACTAATCCCTAACAACTCTCGAATAAGATCAGTGGTAACAGTAATTGACTTTGACCTGACCCAAGTCTTGAAGGATGGACCAATATCATCAAGACTTTCCATGTTACAATAAAATTCACGGACCCAGCTAAGATTTTGGGGACCGGAGAAAGAGAGTACCAAATCCCCACCGAAAGGATCAAAAAGGGAACGGATATGGATAGACTCAAAGGTATTGGGTTGAACATTGCGTTCGAGATAAACGGTTCGGGCTGGATAAGACTCACGAAACAACTTGGCTTTCTCAGCCGAGGGAAACCGGTCAGAGTTAAATGTAGGGCGAGGGGCAGTAGACTTCCTTCTCTTCGAAGTAGACATGACTACAAAAAAAAAAAAGAGACAAAAGACAAAACACACTGCCCCCAACCCAAGACAAAATAAACCAAAAGAGGAGAACCAAAACATTAGTAGCTCAGTCAAATATAGAAACATGAATCAGGAAAATAAAGCTATTAAGCAAAAATGATCAATGCATAGTAAGCCCAAGAATACAAAATGCAACAGAGATGAATGGTGAGCAAGACAGCCATATCCCACAAAGAACAAATGGACTTAATGGAAATCAGTGAAACATGCAACAATAGAAGACCTTAACCCATCTCAAAGTGCCAAAGACTCACTAAACACAGACCAAAAGACACACTATTAAACAAACCCAATCAAAACGAACACTAGGAAACAAAAATGACAGAAAGACTACAAAAAAATGAAAAAATAGAGGAGAAAGCGATGAGAGTCGTACCTTAGGTGTGCAAACACACTGAAGTCACCAAAGACGACACCAAGGAAGAGCAATGGACTGAATCGCCAAGGTGCCCTAGGAGAGAGAATGAAACTTGGAGAAAAAATGAACTGAAGAGTCGAGGGAGGGAGTTTTAAACCAAACCAGTCCGCTCGAGCGAGAGTATGAACGCTCGAGCGTGATCCAAAACACACGTGGATACGCTCGAGATCGAAAACAGACGCTCGAGCGCCAAAACAACCTTCGCAGAACTGCAAAACATGGCACAAAATGCTGTAAGACTAAAATCCACGCTCGAGCGTGAGATTTGCCGCTCGAGCGGGGACAGAACACCACCAAACCAATTTTATTTTATTTTTTTATAAATAAAAAACAACTCAGTCGAAAAACGATGGCCTGTAAACAGCGAGGAGGATAATTGAAAGACTGTAATACTCAGATGAGATTATCCATCAACCATGAATCATGTAAACTTGTACAGTAAAACAAAATATGAATCACAAGATCATGAACAAGTCAGATAGAATTTAATCAATGAGCATAAATAACATTAGAATGCATAACTCAAAAACACACGTGAGAGCTCACGAAAATAATGTGTGTGTGTGCAATCCTTGAGAGCCACAAAGCTAGAGTTAGTCCTTGTAGTGATTGGATGGCTAGACCTCCGACAAGAGTAACTGAACATCACAGAGAAAAGTCAAACCACTAGGAATCACGGGGTATTTGTTGAGTAAATGCGGAGGCTCCCCCTCAATCAATGATTTCCTTTTATTTATTTATTTATTTATTTTTATTTTTTTTAACTTTTCTTTCTTGTGGGCATTCACTGGTGGCATTCACGCTCAAGAGTATGGAGACCAAACCAGAGAAGAATGAAATCAAAAAGGATAGCCTGGTTGGTGCCTCTGAGGTAGCCTTTTCCTAATGCCCGGATTTCAATGAACAGATGGAGAAACCATAGAAGTGAAAAAAGATGGTAGATGGTTAAGAGACTCAACATCACCCATGATATACTAGTATAGGTCAATTCCTCTTTTAAAAAAAAACAAGAAACACTGTTAGTGATCCACAGAGAACTTTGATCACTTGTGCAGAAACCCCTGCAACAGTTTATCTCAAGGATGTGTACAGAATGAGATCATGAAGTTAATGAGTATGGGCATTCAGAATGAGCTATGAACAAAGAGAAAATTTTGTAAGCAACATGAGCAGTGTTCATATAATTTTAGATACAAAGATGACAAGAATCATTGAAAATGAGATTATAACATCCAAGTATACAAAAAGCCAACCACTCACACTCACTTAATAAAACAGGAAACACCCTAGTTACTGAGCACTACACCCAAGGTCTTTCTAAGAAACTCAAATCGAAGAAGATCAAGGGATTTTGTAAAAATATCAGCTTTTTGATGCTCAGTGGGTACATGTTCAAGAACAACAAGGCATTCTTGCACTAACTCTCAAATAAAATGATGACGAATGCCAATGTGTTTGGTGCGAGATTGTTGGACAGGATTTTTTGAAATGTTTATGGCACTTGTGTTATCACAGAAAAGTGCGAGAGTGTTCTGTTCTATCCCATAATCATGAAGCATTTGCTTCATCCATAGCATTTGTGCACAACAACTCCCTGCAGCTATGTACTTAGCCTCAACAGTCGAAAGAGAGATGACATTTTGCTTTTTACTATGCTAGGAAACCAAATTATTCCTAAGGTAAAAACACCCCTCGGATGTACTCTTCCTATCATCAGCACACCCTGCCCAGTCGGCATCAGAAAAACCAGTAATTTCAGTTGCAGTGTCAGTAGAAAACCAGACCCCATACCCTAATGTCCCATTAACATATTTGATGGTGCATTTAATCGCAAGAAGATGAGACTCTTTAGGACTGGCTTGGTAACGGGCACATACACCTACACTGAAGGCAATATCAGGACGACTGGCTATGAGGTAAAGAAGACTCCCCATCATACTCCTATAAAGGGTAGGATCTACATCAATACCAGAGGAATCTTTGGAAATGTGAAGACTGGTGCGCATGGGAGTACGTGCATGTTTGGCAGACTCAAGACCAAACTTTGACACAAGATTTTTGGCATACTTAGTCTGAGAAACAAACATTCCAGAAGGAGACTGTTTAATTTGAAGACCCAAGAAATAGGACAACTCTCCCATCATGCTCATCTCAAACTCATATGTCATACGATCTGAAAAATATTTCACAAGATGATCAGCAGTGGATCCAAACACAATATCATCAACATAAATCTGAGCAATAAGAATATGAGACTTAGTATGTTTCACAAATAAAGTCTTATCCACACTACCCCTTTGAAAGTCATTATCAAGAAGAAATGTAGTAAGTCTATCATACCAAGCCCGAGGGGCTCGTTTCAAACCATACAAAGCCTTGTCTAACTTGTAGACATGATTTGGACATTTAGGGTCCTCAAACCCTTTTGGTTGCTCAACATATGCCTCTTCTTTCAAGTACACATTCAGAAAGGCACTTTTCACATCCATTTGAAACAATTTGAAACCAAGAAAACATGCAACACCAAGTAAAATACGAATAGATTCGAGATGTGCAACTGGGGCAAACGTCTCATCATAGTCAACACCCTCTACTTGTGTGTAGCCTTGAGCAACCAACCTTGCTTTATTCCTAACCACAGTACCATTCTCATCAGATTTATTTTTAAAGATCCACTTGGTACCTATCACATTCATGTCTCTAGGTCTAGGAACTAGAGTCCAAACATTGTTACGTTCAAATTGACCTAATTCTTCATGCGTAGCATTGACCCAACTATCATCTAGCAAGGCCTCTTTAAAATTCTTAGGTTCAATTAATGAAACATAACACATATGTGATACCTCATCTCGAATTTGTCTTCGGGTTTTCATTCGATCCGATACACTTCCAATCACCTGTTGAGCTAGATGATTCAGTTTCACCCTTGCTGATGGTTTGAACTCAGAACTTGCGGTGACAGAAGCATCAGGAGTGATGTCTCTTTGTGCACTCTTTGGACTTTGACTTACCTATGAGGATGGTGATGTCTTAACTTCTTGTGCTTGGACCTCAGCTTCTCTTTGACTTTGTGGTTCAGTATCCAGGATTGGAGACTCACCATTGTCATCCTCATTTGTTGCTGGAGTAGGGGGACCTGTGTCATATATAACCACATTGATTGATTCCATTAAAGAAGAAGTTCGCAGGTTATAGACTTGAAAAGCCCTACTAGTGGTTGAATACCCTAGAAAAATACCTTCATCACTTCGGGAGTCAAATTTGCCCAAGGCTCTCTATCTTTGAAAATGTAACACTTACTCCCAAAATTTTTGAAGTATTTTACATTAGGTTTCAATCCCTTCCACAATTCATATGGAGTTTGTAAAGTGCCGGGCCTTAAATACACGCGATTTATGACATAAACAGCAGTATTTAGGGCTTCAGCCCAAAACTTTGGAGGAAGTTTCTTACTAAGGAGCATGACCCTAGCCATCTCTTGAACAACCCTGTTCTTCCTCTCAACTACTCCATTTTGTTGTGGAGTAATAGGTGCAAAAAATTCATGCTTAATTCCATGCATATCACAAAAATCCGAAAACGAACTATTTTCAAACTCACGACCATGATCAGTTTGGATTCTTATGATACGCCCAATAGAAACACCCTGTTCATTTTGGATTTTAAGGAATAAGGCCTGAAAAGCATCAAACGTATCAAATTTTTCCCTTAAAAAATTTACCCACGAAAATCAAGTAAAATCGTCAACAGTTAAAAAAATGTATCTTTTGCCTCTGATACTTTCAATGCGAGTAGGTCCCATTAAGTCCATGTGAACCAATTCAAGAGGACGTTTGGTTGTAAAGATGTTCACCTTTTTATGAGGGGCACGGGTTTGTTTCCCAAGTTGACATGGTCCACACACATGATTCAGATTCTTACCCAATTTAGGTACTCCTCTCACAAGCTCTTTGTTGGCTATCTTAGTTAGGTCTTTGAAATTCATGTGACCTAATCTTTGATGCCACAAATCAATGTTACTTATGATGGCTGAGTGACAAATGAGATCATTAGTAGTAACAATCCCATAGCAGTTATCAGATGTGCGAACCCCATGCAAGACAGTATTTCCCTTTTTATCCAAAATTTCACATTTATTTTTTGAAAACAATACTTCATGATGGGAATCACACATTTGACTAATGCTCAAAATATTTGCTTTAAGACCATCAACAAGTAAAGCATTTTCAAGATTGGGAAGACCAGCTACACTTATACAGCCCTTACCAATGACTCTAGAAGTGCCACCATCTCCAAAGGTAACAATTCCACCTTCATATTTTTCAAGGGAGGTGAAGTAGGATTTATTACCTAACATGTGACGAGAGCACCCACTATCAAGATACCACATGTGTGAGTCACGTGCTTTTAGGGCAGTGTGAACAACTAAACAAGTCAAATCATCTTTTCTCACCCAAATCTTTTTGGTCTTAACAAAATCAGGTCTGGTGGTCTTGGTGACTGTCTTGGCATTGTAAACACCCTCATGAATCTTGGTGTTCCGCCTAGACATATAAGGTTGTCTCCTAACCCAAAAAGTATTCGAATTTCTACCCTTTTGAGGCACCTTACCAAAAAGTTCAAAGCAGTAAGGACGAATGTGGCCATACCTACCACAGTGATGACAAATAAAAATAGGTTTTACCTCCCTTTTGTTGATCTTTCCCCCTTTAGGTAGATGAAGAGAGGGATCACCTTAGTCTACCTTTAACTTTTCCTTTGCTTGAGTCTTCAGGTCATGTGATGTAGAGGCCTGTCCCTTGTGAGCTGTTGCACCATAGCCTAGCCCACTTTTGTCACAATCCGTTTGTTGAGACCCGAGGATGTCTTCTAATGATTTGGAACCTTTGTTCCACATGGCAATTGTGGCTCTAGCAATTTGGAGTTCTTCATCTTTCTGACAAACTACCTCTTCCAATGTAGCTTGTGACATCTCAAGGCTTTCAAGCTTCTCTTCATATGTGGAATATACTTTCAGAAGTTCATTCCTTTCAGTTTCACAGGATAGAAGTTTCTCACATAGGTCTTGCCTGTCACTTGAGATCTTGATGACATTCTGCTTTGCTGTTACAAGTTCTCCTTTTAGCTTGACATTCTCGATTTCACATGCTTTGAGCTGAGTGAGTTTGTTATTGATTTTGGACAAATTCAAAGATTCCTCATAAAGCTTTTCATAAGCTTGTTGTAGTTCATCACCATTAATCACATCACAAGACAATGATGAGATTAATGGTGATGAACTACAACAAGCTTACGAAAAGCTTTATGAGGAATCTCTGAATTTGTCGAAAATCAATGACAAACTCACTCTCAAGCTCAAAGCATGTGAAATCGAGAATGTCAAGCTAAAGGGAGAACTTGTAACAGCAAAGCAGAATGTCATCAAGATCTCAAGTGACATGAAAGACCTATGTGAGAAACTTCTATCCTGTGAAACTGAAAGGAATGAACTTCTGAAAGTATATTCCACATATGAAGAGAAGCTTGAAAGCATTGAGATGTCACAAGCTACATTGGAAGAGGTAGTTTGTTAGAAAGATGAAGAACTCCGAATTGCTAGAGCCACAATTGCCATGTGGAACAAAGGTTCCAAATCATTAGAAGACATCCTCGAGGATCAGATTCTGTTGCTTCACGTTTTGATCGCCTCGAGGGGCGGATGGATATCTTTGAGGCACGGCTCACGGATCTCGAGACCACTGCTGATGCTCAGTTCATCGTATTGGAGGCTTCTTCACAGCGCATTGAGGAGTCCGTGGCCCAGTCTTCTTCTCAGTTGGATCTGATTCTGTCTCTTCTTCGAATGCAGTCGTAGCCACCCGCTCCATAATCTTTGCAGTTCATACATGTTTTTGGCTATTGTTTTTCTTGGTTTTTGCTCACTCTCAGACAAAAAAGGGGGAGTAGTTTGGTTTATCCTTGATACTTGGTTGATACTTGGTTTGATGGGGATACACTTGGTTTGATGGGTATAGTTTTTTTTTTACATGGTTGTATACTTTCTTATATATTGTTACAGTTGGATATGATACAGTTGGGTAGAACAGTTGGATAGATGGATATATTGTTTGTTTTTGGATAGATGGGTATATTGTTTCTTATAGTTTTTTTTTTATATATATATACATATCTGTTGCTATTCATCTAGGTCCACGATTTTGGTTTGTGTGTTTATCTTTTCAGGGGAATTGCTCAAGCCTTGCATGGTTCATGACTTCAGTGTTTATTTTGTTTTTGAGGAGGTTGTAGGTTGTTTTGATTAGCTGGCTTTTGTTAGGAAAATTGTTTTAGAATAGTTTTGTCCGGGATTTGACAAAGCGGGAGATTATTAGGACCCTCTTGTTGTCAAAATCCATGGAAAAACTAAATGTATAATCATGTTGCATATTTTCTAGTTTTTCAATTTTAGTCTTCCCGCTCGAGCGGGGAAAGTGACGCTCGAGCGGGGTTTTCACTCCCATAGCATCTGGTTTGTCTACAAAAATACTAGGTGATATGCTTGGATGCTCGAGCGTGGGATCTTCCGCTCGAGCGTGAACCTTGTATAGAACACGCAATATAGAGTCCCCGCTCGAGCGTCAATTCCTACACTTGAGCGGACCGCGCGATCTCTGTGTATATATATTCGCGTGTTGGTTCAATTCTAGGGTTACTTTTCCTAGATCTTGTTTAAGGGTCTTAGGGTTTTGTTTGAGGTTTTCTTCTGAAGTTTTTGGTGAGTTTTCCTTGATATATTTGAGAGGGTTTGTAACCTATGATCTAAGATACTTACATCAAGGAGTTTGTTTCTTCATAATTAAGAGTAGTCTTCTTCGGTGGATTCCGAAGATTCAAACGTGGAGTTTCAAAGGAGTTTGATTTTGTACGTAGTCGTTGATTCGACAAGTGAAGTTGTGGATTCAACTTCAGATTAATCAGTTCCGAGACGAAAGCTTGGTGAAAGAGTTATAGAAGGTTTAAAGTCAAATTGGATAAGTTGGGTAATTTGTTTGTTATCTTTGTAATCTTTCTCTCTTCAGTAGTGGATTGATTAGTGGTGTTTCGCCCGTGGTTTTTTATTACAATTGAAGGTTCTTCAATTGTGGTTTTTCCATGTAAAAATCGTTTGTGTCGATTTATTGTTTATTTCGAAAACAACAATCTAAATCACTTTCGTAAGTGCTTGATGATTTAGATTGAGTGTTTTGAATGATTGGGAATTGAAATATTTTAATCTTGATCTAATCACGAATCACTCAGGATTTTCACCAGGCGTTAGCTGGAAAGGAATGGTACCTCTGATTCTCAGCGCAACACACACAGCCAATTCTCCAGGCGCTAGCTGGAAGGGAATGGTACCTCTAATTATCATTGCAGGCAATTCTCCAGGCTAGCTAGAAGGGAATGGTACCTCTGATTCTCAGCGCAACACACACACATTCTCAACCATCACAACATGATAAGGTACAACCAACAAGTGTAATACATACACACAACTAATCAACACACAATGTCATTCTCCACCGATGACCAAAGACAAAACCTCTAAGCCAAAATGTATTGAATGCATATAATACCATTAACCAATTTTCACGAGGTTTTAGGCCAATAACAACACTACTCCATGGTTTTGTCTATTACTTGAGGTTCTTTTCTCAATTAAAAGAAAGTTATCATTGCTTCTTCTTTTGATATTTCTTTCCAAAATTCTCCAATTTTCACTACACCAACTATACCATCCACAACTTCAATTTCTATCATTTAGACAAAGAAAATCTAAACATGGATAACAAAATCATAATTTACTCAATTTCTACTTAACGAAAGTGCAACCCAATATTATTCTAATCTCATGATTTAATTCCCTTTTTTATCATTAACAACTTATCGATTCGTTACATTTAAACATAGTCAATCCAACACAAGTTAAATACTAAAATTTATGAAAACCCGGTTTTAATCACAAATTATTACCAAATCAATAATCAAGTTTCTTAATTCATAACATGATAAATTCATCATTTAAATCCCTAATTTATAACATGCTTAACCCATAATTAAAACCCTTTATCACATGAGTAATATTATTGAAAATGAGATTTCACCTCTTTCTAAACATAAATTTGTTAGCCCACCTTCCAAAATACACCCTACAACAACAAATACTCCAAATCTCAACCTTACACAACCCATCTTAGATCCCCATTCATGATTTTTCAAAAGAAATCCATAACAACGTGGTTTTAATGCAATAGAATATACCACATGTCTATCTATAGGTGAAGCATTGAAGAAAATCAAGGAAATCCCTACCTCAACAGAGAAGAGGAGAAAAAGCTCAAAAATCAACCTCGCCGGAATACGATCTCCACCGGTCAAAATGAAGTCCTCGACACGCTCATCATTCTGGTATAAAGGACTAGCATCAAAATCTCAACGGATTCTTGGGATCAAAACAAAATGTAAAACTTTGAGGGTTTGGGTAGAGAGGGATGAGAGAAAAAAAGAGAAACATATTGTAGAGAGAGAGTGATATAATCTGAAATGGGAGGAAAAGGAGCAAAAGTGCAAAATGTAGCTGAAAAGCACAAAAAAACGAGGCTGGAACACACTTGGCCGCACGTGCGGCGCCCACTCCCGAATTTGCAGAGTGTCTCTCTCACACGTGCGGCTCTCACCCCCGCACGTGCGGTCTCCCCCGCACCTCCCCTCACGCACCTGCCTTTTAGGCAGTGTGCACACGACCTCTCCTCCCAGCTTCCCGCACGTGCGGGCCCTCTCCGCACGTGCGGCCCTGGCCCCGCACGTGCGGCCCTGGCCCTCTAGTCTGAAAAAACCTCAGCTTCTTCCTCGACCCTCCGGTGCTAACCCCGCACCCTCCGAAACGAATGAAAACTCTGACTCGAAACAACCACAACAGAAAATATTTTAAGAAAGAAATTTCCAACACAACTTACCCGGCATCTTAACAACGATAATTCTAGAGAGTGAAGGAAAACGCGCACAGTTCATCACAAGTGGGATTTTGTGTAAAGTGCAGGAGTACATAGTGTAATTTACCCTCACATGTTCTCTCTCTCTCTCTCTCTCTCTCTCTCTCTCCCCTAATAAAAAATTAGAAAAACTATTTTAATCTTTTTAATTTTATAAAATTAAAATATCATTGAAAATATACCTTTAAAATGAGACTAATATTAAATATATTTAATAAAAATTAAAATAAATAAAAAGTAATTACCATATTTAGTTATGTTTTGAAATTGTTATTTTTTAAATATAAAAATTAATTTGATGAAATAAATAGACAAAAATCATATGCTTTTGAAATTCTCAAAAACAATCTTCATTAAAAAAAATTCATATGAAAATAATTTTTTTTAAAGGAAATAAAAAAACACACAAATTCAATCTGTGCATAAGTGCAAATCAAATACAAAGGAGTTTTGGGAAGATGGTTAAAAGCTAGTTTTTTTTTTTTTAAAAAAAAAAAAGGTGTAAAAAATGTGAGAGATTATGTGATGATTTGATCATGATTTTTTGGGTAAATTACACTTTGCACTACTGTACTTTACATAAAATCTCACTTTAGCCTCTACACATCAAATTGGTTTTTTATTATATGAAAATGAAATGAAAAAGATTAAATAGTTTTTTTTTAATTTTTTATTAGGAGAGAGAGAGAGAGAGAGAGAGAGAGAGAGAGAAAACATGTGAGGGTAAATTACACTATGCACTCTTGCACTTTACACAAAATCCCACTTTAGTCCGTACACATCAAAATTGTGACACTTAACCCCTTAAAATGTAACTTTTGTTAGCCTCACTATTAACAGAATGGCTAATGTAACTTTTGTTAGCCTCACTATTAACAGAATGGCTAATGTGACACATGACCAAAATTGCAGGGGGTTAAGTGTCACAATTTGATCTGTAGGAACTAAAGTGAGATTTTGTGTAAAGTGTAGGGTTGCAAAGTGTAATTTACCCATGATTTTGGCATAATTATATCAACTTTCTTTTTAGTAAAATAAAAGAGATTAGAACTAATGTCGATGGTATGAAATAAAAAAAAACAAAAACAAAAAAAAACAAGACAAAATATATATTTCTGTGTAAAAGAGATGAAGACATCATTTTTCCGTTCATATGACTAACTAATTAAAAAGGGCACTTAGTGTTATGTAAATTAAAATCTAAAGAGGAGCCTAGATAATTATATCAAACTTACAGGATTTGTTTTATTTTATCTAAATTTAAAAGGGGTCTATATCTAAAAAAAAGTTACACTCGTGTAATATATCCCAAAAAAATAAATAAATAGTAAAAGAAGCTCTTCTTAAAGCTTACTTTGTTTAGTTTCAATTTTAGAATTCATTTACTAACTTATTTATAAAAAAAAAAAAAGAACAGAAAAAAATTATTTTGACAAAAATAAACAACAAAAATATATATTTTTAAATTTTTAAAATTATTTTTCTTTCGAAAAATGTAAAACTGTATGGAATTATGAGTGCTTTGTATTTATTATTATTTTTCACCAACTTTTTTTTTTGTTTTTTTATTTCAAAAAATTTTAGAAAATAGATTTTATAGCGATCCCGAGTTTTATCCCTTTATGTACAGTGTTCCGGTTTAGATTCTGTAGTATTGACTGTTGTTATATCTTGTTTCCGTCCTTCAATACTTTGTATTTGAGTTATGGAGTGTTTTGGGCAGTGTTGTTATGGGTTGGTTGAGCCTTGGTCCCATTCCTTGTTGCCCAGATTTGAGGTGGTACGCTCGAGCGGGTTCTTTTGCGCTCGAGCGGAGTTCACACACTCCCTGTATTTCGTGCCTCTGCAAAACTTCTGCAAGCGTGTTTTTCACGCTCGAGTGGATTTCCTTACGCTCGAGCAGGTTGCGCTCGAGCGGGTAGCCTTTGTCTGTAAAAGTACTGGAAGATGGTAATCTGCACTCGAGCGGACTTTCTTTCACGCTCGAGCGGGTGCTTTTTGTTTTTGTGTCTTGGCGCTCGAGCGGGTCCTTTTTTTTGTGCTTGACGCTCGAGCGTCTTGTTCTCCGCTCGAGCGGGAGGGTCGTATATCAGTTGGCAGCTGGGTGATTTTAAATCACTTTTCACATTTACTTTCTTTCTCTTACTTTTCTAGAAACCTTTTTTGAGAGCTTCTCTCACTACTTTCTCCCTTCTCTCTAGGGATTGATCTAGTTAGAGTGATCTACTTCCTTAGTGCCTTTGTAAAAAGTGTAGATCTTGGTGTGGGCTTCCTATCAATCTGAAAATTTCTTGGTTTGGAGCATTTCGGGATTTCTCCATCATCTCCTTTGGGTTTCATCTCTTGAGGTAAGGATTCCTACTCATCTTTATGAGCTTTAACTTAGATGTTGGGCTTTTGTTTAAATGGTTTGATTTGAGAAGTTAGGGTTTTAAAATGTGCTATTTTGAAAATAGGGGTTTTGTTTATTTGACTCATCCATACGTGTTTTGGGTCTAAAATAGAGATTGTTGATGTTATTAGTAATATTTGGGCCTTTGGGTCAATATTGAGAAAAAAAATGGGAAAAAATGCCATGTTTGGGTATATTTGGGTCATTAGTGTAATTAATGGCTTTTGTTGTGGAAATATGAAATTGAGTTGAATATAATGAAATTGGCTCATTATGAGATGGAACGGTGGAGTTGGATCATATTAATCATTCACTTTTGAAAATATTGACAATTTATCTGTTATTGCAATTATTACCTGCTTAGAAATAAATGTGTTGGCCTACCGGTGGAGGGTAGTCTTGATTGTTGTAGACAATGCATGATAATTAGGCAAACTAGAACTGATCAATTGAGTATGCTATTGAATATGACGGTTGGTATAATACATTAAAATTTTGTATTGATTGATTGAATTTGTATATGATAATTGCTTATATACATTGTTTTGTGTGGGAGGAGATGGGGGATGCACTCCACGGTTTATTGAAAGATGGGGGATGGACCTCTAAACCGGATTTTTGTTTGAGATTGATACAGCACTAAAATGTGTATCATTTGTGAAGTATAGAAGTGTTTTTGTTTGATTTGATATAGCACTAAAATGTATATCATTTGAAAAGTATGGAAGTATTTGTTTGATTTGATATAGCACTAAAAGGTATATCATTTGACAAGTATGGAAATGTTTTTGTTAGACTTTGATACAGCACCAAAATGTGTATCTATTATGAAGTATGAAATGTTTAAAATGAGTTATTATCTCACCTGAAATAGAAATACCATTGACATGAGATGTGACCTCATTTAAATTGATTGGCCAAGTTCTAAGTTGAAATTTTGAATTGAGAATTTGATAAGAAATGGAAACTTGAGTAGAACATGGGCATATTAGTCATGGGATTGAAATGGGTTATAAGTTGTTGTGTATGAATTAAACGTTTATCAATTGCTAACGTTTTAGTTACCGTTCATACTATGTTTAGCATATCTCTACTGGGCGTTGGCTCACCCTATATGGGACATCATTTTCAGGTACAGGCGTTATGCCACCTCCAAGGACGTAGCTTGGGAAGCTTGAGGCTGTTAGACTACCTTTTGTTGTTTGTTGTATTACATGTATATCAAGCCAAGGGCTTCTTTTGTATAGAGTTAGTACTCTCTTTCTGTAACCAAGTGTTGACTTGGAAAGTTGTAAGCCCATAGGGCGTTTACTTTTGTAGTCAATATGTAATACATCTTATAAGAATACTCTGGTGATTGTAATATAATATCTCTTTTCGGTATCTTGAATGTATGATATTATGGGTTTTTTTTTTGGGCGTGACAGATTTTGAAAATGAAATCAAACAGGTTGTATCTTCACATTAATAAGAACTATTATAATAACCGTGCTATACACAAATATAAATAAATAATTAAAAATTAATTTTTGAAGTTAAATAATAACATAAACTTTGTTCAAAATGGTACTCCTAAGATTTGGTTTTGATGATGTTTATTTATTGTGTTTCATTGAAATATTTGTTTGATAATTATTTGACACAATATTTGTTTATAGCACATGATAAACTCCATGAACAAATCTTTCGATATTTGTTTTGATCTTTATCTAATCTAATGTTATTTGGAGTTAATCTTGTGATTTGATTGAAACTTAGAAAGGTTTTTCTTGAAGAAGTATTGACACCATGAAGTAGAAGGGTCGACACCAGCATTTAGAAGAAGCTTCAAACAAAAATGGGGGAGCTGCAAGTGTCAACACTAGGAGGAGAAAGCGTTGACACCTTCGAGAAAAAGGCTTAAGAGAAAAATAGAAACTCAGCAAGCGTCAACACTAGGACAACAAGTGTCAACACCTTAGTTCAGAATTTCAAAATTCTAAGTGCGTTTCAAACTGTTCCAACGGCTATTTCTCCCATTCCAACAGGGCTATATTTTCCTCCCAACGGTCATATGAAGATGAGGAACTATAAATAGAAATCCAACTTTTTAGGAGTTTATTATACAATGCTTTACGCATTTTTCTCTACAAATTATCTACAAAGGGTTATTATACCCATGAGCTTTATTGTAAGTATTTGAGAGAGAAACATTTGAGAGTTCTTGTAACACCAAAACAGGGGCTCTTTTGGTGAGTTTATTTTTGGGAATTTTTGGAACAAAATCCTTATTATAAAGGTCTTACAAGTACTCAACAAACTTGCTGGTGTAAATCTATTAAGAGGAAAAGTGGAAATACTCGAGGGGGAGCCTTGAGGAGTGGACATGGGCCCAGTTGTGCCGAACCACTATAAATCTTGTGTTTGCTTCTCTCTCTATCTCTTCTTTATATTTATACTTGTTGCTCTTGTTTTTGCTCTGTTCTGCTTTGCTCACACACTTTATTGCTCTTGTTTCATATTCATTCTTTATATTTACTTGAGTTGTGCAAGTTAATTTTATTGAGTTATTTTAATTTTTAGTTATATTTATAGACCCAATATCCCCTCCTCTTGTTGTCTACCTAGGGTAACACAAAATATTTAAGAAAAATAGATTAGAATCAATTAAATTTTAAGTATTTTCATTAGAGTTACACTTGAGAGAAGTTATTATGATGATGATGATTATTATTATTATTAATTTTGTTTTCTAAGTTCTTAGTTCAAGTTGGCAGTCCATCTATGAAATTGGTGGTTTAATAGGCCGAAACTTAAACCATTTTGGGCCAAAAGGATGTTATTTGTCCAAAAGAACACCTATCTCTTCAAAACTTACCTATTTGTTAGGGCTGAATAAGGAATCCGTAAAATTCGTAATCCAATCCAGTCCAGTCCAATCCGGTAGGTTTGGATTAGTTTTTTGAATCCGTGGTTCGGTTCCGGATTAAAGAATTAAAAATCCGTAATCTACGGATTGGTTCCGGATTGAACCCCACGGTTCCGGATTGGAACCGATCCGAACCGTATACAAATAGTCTATATTTTTATTGTACACCGTCTCGCATAATATCTTCTCTTATTCCATATAAAACCTAAACACAAACCTAAACCCGCATAGTATATTCTTTTATTACTTTTGTTTGTTAGTTTTTAGTTTTATTTGTAATGATCTAAATACTTATGGTGGAACCAGTTTTCTTATGGTTGTTTATATTCTAGAACAGTATGTCGCTATTATAGAAAGACATGTTATTATTGTGGAACTAATATAGTGCTATGTTTATGTTTTTATAAAATTAAAGTGTTATATATATATTTTTTATTATTATTATTTAATTATGTGAATCCGTGGTCCTAAACCGATCCAATCCGTGTTTAAATGGATTGGTTCCACGATTTAAATGAATTGGATTGGTTCCAATTTTTCAGGAACCGTAGATAACGATTGGTCCTGGTTTTACCCCAATCTGGTCCAATCCGGATCATGCTCACCCCTACTATTTGTCTATTTATTCAAATATCATCTATCTGTACATGTGTCATCTATTGTTCAAATGTCACTTCAGCTAACTGTTCAATGTTACTTATTTTCTCACGTCATTGCCACCAACTTATGGCACCGTCGACTTTTTAGCAACTTTTTCAGCACTATCAACTTTTCAATACGTGTCTTTATAACCAAAAAAGATTGAGCATTGGACTAAATGGCCTCATAAGAATGAATTTTTCACCAATTAACCTAATTTAATCGGTAGAAATTAAACAATAAATTACAAAAAATTATATTTAAGATACAATATGAATACATTTTGTTTTATGAGTTTTGTAATTTTAATTTATGAGAAATTACATCCATAATCCCTGTAATTTTTCACTTGTATCAATTTGGTCCTTGTGGTTCCAATTGCATCAATTTTGCCCTCTAATTTTTCATGTTGTCTTAATTTAATCCAATCAATAACATTTGTTAATAATTTTGACAAAAATTAAGGGTAAAGTGGTCAATTCAAAAGAAAATAGACCATTTAAATTGGACACTAACCTTTCAATCGCTTTGGAAATGGTGAATGAATCATTTTGGCCATTGATTTCTGTCCAATTTCTAAAGGGGCTTTACAAATTAGACTATATTGACACAATATGAAAAATTCAAAGGGTAAAATTGATAAAAATAAACTTGTAGGTACCGAATCGGTACGCCTAATATTTATTGTATCAATAGGTATATTTATATCTCAAAAATTATATAAGACTAAATCGGGCTAGTCCATAAGCGTATTTTTAGCTTAAAACCTGAATAAAGAAGTGATGACTATATTTAAAGCATATTTCATAATTATAAATTTAAATTTTACCAATTTTTCATTTAATGTTTTTCTCAATAGAATTAGATCATTTGATAACTATAATTATAGATAAAAGGAAAAATTATGCAAATGGTCCTTGTAATTTATCCATTTCATCATTTTGGTCCCTGTTATTTCAATTTGATCAATTTTGCCCCTGAATTTTACGGATTGTGTCATATTAGTCCAATAAATAATGGCGGTTAAGTTTGATGGATAGAAAATCAAATGATGTGTCAATTTGGTCCCTGTAGTTTATAAAATGTGTCAATTTGGTCCATGTAGTTTATATGAAAGTCAAAACAATAGAGACCAAATGGATACATCTTGTAAACTATAGGGACCAAATTGACACATCATTTAATTTTCCGTCCATCAAACGTAACCGCCGTTATTTATTGGACTAATATGACACTATCCATAAAATTCAAGGGCAAAATTGATCATATTGAAACAACATTGACCAAAATGATAAAACGGGTAAACTACAGGGACTACCGCTGTAATTTGCCCTAGATAGAAATTTCATTGGTATATTTCATTTAAATATTTTTAAATTATATATAATTAAAATTTTATTTGGATTTACCTTTTAAATCTCAAAATAGACATAACTTAGATACAGCTAAAATTTTATAATTCCATTTACAAAATTTTAAATTAAAAAAAAAAAGATTGACCAATAGTTTTACACCATGTATATTTTATGTAATCTCCTCACATGTCAGTTTTACACCATGTACATATAATAAAAATAAATAAAAAATATTTGAATTTGTTTGAATTATTTGAGTATATAGCTCTTGATGGAGCACAATAGAGAAATCTTTCTGAGTTGTTCATTCTCTATAAGATAAGAATCATCGCTCGTCAATCTCTTCCACACTAGAGAAATCTTTTTTCATATAGCCGACCTCAATTGGTTGGTTCATAAAATTTAATTTGATTTATTCATAATTATAGTGCTATTCTGTTTCTATGTTTAAATTAGACCTACTTTCATGTGATTGCATTATTTATTTTATTTTCCTCTATCATATTTTGGGGTTTTTTGGCTCTGTCATGTTGGTTTTGGAGATGGTATGAGATGGTATGAATGGTAGAACTATGACATATATGGATGAATATGAGTTTCCCTTGTCGACTTGGGGTTAGATAATTATGGCCTCGTTTAGAAAGTTAGCTATTTTAATAGACTATTTTAGTTTTTAACTATTTTAATATGTTAAAATTTTTGTGTTTGTGATGTTTGTAAGAAAAAAAGTGAAATGATTATAAATTTAATGTGACATTTTACCTTATTAACTATTTTATCCTATTTTGTCTTATTATGAATTTTAGCCTAAAAAAAACCTAAACCCACTTCCCAGACAGGACCTATACGTTTTTCCCAAATGAACCATGCATAAATTCGCAAGGCATATGATGTATCTTGGGAATCATAAGATGATGTAGTATGGCTATTACCAACACAACTTAATTAATTCTTATAATTTTAAAAAAACATAGTTTTGGAGAACACTAACACTTAATTTGTTTTGACGGAAAAAATACATAAAATAAGTTTTGAGGGTGGCTATATATCATTTGGTTTTATCACTATTTTGTATAAGAAAATTAGAAAATGTTTGAACTCCTTAAAAAATTCTCACAAATTGATTCACATTGATGTAGCATGATATTACACACCCAACTTCCCAAGCATATTAGGTCCTCTTCCCTTGCCGTATCATTATTGGGTGAATTTGTGAATATAAAATTGTGAGTATTTATCATTTTTCAATCGAATTACATGGCAAGATGTTATTTATTTGTTACTATTTTTTAATAATTATCTTCAAACAAAGAAACTAATCATAAATTTTCATACAGAAAGTAATACAAAAGAGTAACAAAAAAATAGGTAATATATTGCATTTCTAAAAAAGTTAAACATAGGTTTTACTGCTCTTTCTACCCCTAAACTATCGTCAAATTGTCTACTTATTTTCTAAATTATCGATTGAATCTACTTAGTCCCTAAAATATATAAATTAAAATCTATTTAGTCCTTAAACTATCGATTAAATCTATTAAGTCCCTAAAGTATTTAATTCAAACTTATTTAGTCCTTAAAAAGATTACAAAAATAAAATATAAACCCATAGGTATTAAAAATTAATAAAAGATCCTATCTAGTTAAAATTTGATTTCAAAAAAAAAAAAAAAAACCTTAAATTTTTATACTGTCTTCGAAAAATAGACATAAGTTCTTTTGGTGAATTTTCTTTGTAGGGTAAAAGTAATTATCTATAGTATTTTCTTATTTATCTTGTACAATGGCTATTTATTTTCATTTATCTACTATTATATACAGGATTTCGTTTATAATTTATAATTTATAATTGATTGTTTTTAATTCTTTCGATAAATTCTTTTTATAACTTAATTAATGTATTATTTTGTTCTATTATAATTTGTAGCGAAGTTTTATTATTTAAATTATTTAATTCTGCTTCTTCATTATTTCTAATACTCGTATAATCTTATTAGCAAAATTGAAAAACCAGACTTTGATAGTAATTTAAAATATAGCGAAATAAAACACTTTTTAAAGACAAAATAGAAATTTAAAACTTCTTTGAAATAAATTCTTAACTTGGTAGAGTCTTTTACTAATTTGTAATACTTATGCATATATTTTATTTTTGTAATCTTTTCAAGAACTAAACAAGTTTGAATTAAATATTGTAGAAACTTAATAGATTCAATAGTAGTCTAGGGACCAAATATGTTTTAATTTACATACATTAAGGACTAAATTGACTCAATCGATAATTCAGAGACTAAATAAACAATTTGATGATAGTTTAGGAGTTGAAAGTGCAATAAACCCTAAAACATATCATAAAAATTCTTAATTAAAATAACATTAGAAAATGATTTTTTTAATTTTTTATTTTAAATACAGCCAATAAAAAAAGCAATAGTGCATTGATGAAAGGAAGTAGTATTTTCGAAACCCAACCAAACGGCTCCGTATGACTTCACCGCAGGCACAACAACATTCCTGTATCTGCATCTGGACTATGGATTTGGAAAAGGAAAAATAAAAGGGAAAGAGAAAATGGAAGAATAATATAAATAAAATATAAGTATAATTTTATTTTTTTTCCTTTCATTTTTTTCCCTTTCTTAATTTCTATCCAAATTCATTATTCAAATATAGCACAAACAAATTTACTGCACAAAATTTCCCAAAAAAAAAATGTTACCGCACAAAAATCTTCACTGGAAAGTTACTAATAAAAAAATGAAGGGTGTGTTTGGTTTATGTTTGTAGAGTAGTTTTTTAGATAAAAAGTATGAAAACTTGTTTGGTTTGCCTTTTTTTAAAAATAGTTTTAGAAAATTATTTTGGGAAGAGAGTTTTAAAAAAAGTGATTGATTTGATGTGTATGAAAGAGAGAGAGAGAGAGAGAGAGAGAGAGAGTGATTTTGAAAAGTAGGTAACCAAACAAAATTTTGAAATTTTTTTTGAAAAAATTCGTTTGATTTGATTACTTTTGAAAATTAGTTTATAGAGAATTTTTCTCAAAAATTTTCCTGAAAAGCAAACCAAACCTAAGTGTTTGGTATGATAAGATCAATGCCCATTTCCTTCCCGCAGTCAGCAACTAAAGTTTGAGAGATAGATGGGTTACCGGTCTAGTTCTTACAAGCAAGATCCAATACCGAGAGTAAGGTACAGTTGCCAATTGTACCTTACTTTGTAGACTACCTAACTCTGTAGAAGATGGGATGACACCAGCGAGGGTGTCATCTGTTGGAAATAGTTATAAAATTTTGGGTAAAATTAGAATTTTTTTCTAAGTTTTGTCTATTTTTTAGGTGGGTCCCGTGCATCGATTTTCACGGGACAAAGTGGTAATGCGTTCTATGCCGTGTTGTGATTCACGTGGTATATTTGGTTGCTCAAAACCATTATTGAGTGAATGAGAAATTGAAGCCAAAGTATGCTCCATGAAAATGGAGTTTTGGTAGAAAATCCTTAAAGTTTTGAATAAGGCTTGTCCCACATTGATTTGGTGGGAAGTTTTGAATGGGTTTATAAGGCATGGGTTTAGTACTTGGGGTGTGCCCCAAGGGGTACCCAAGTGTTTTAGAGAGAGAGGTTATGGGCTAGACCCATTGGACCCAAAAATCACCACACGCGCGCCGCTGCCGCCGTGTAGTTAGGCGGCCTAGGCCTAAGCCTGGGCTTGTTCGGCCCAATACTAATCTTTTTGGGCCAAAAACATTTGAATTTAACTTTATTTTTGATAAAATAAAATCCAAAATTCAAATTAAACCGGAAATAAACTGGTCCGGTTTTACTGTACATCAAAACAGGGCCCTTCCCGTTTTTTATCTGTTTGAATTATGAATCCAACAAATTCAAATCTGTTTGAATTCAAAACCAACAGGTTCATACATGTTCATATAGGTTTGCACCTGTTTAATTCAAAATCTGTAGCCACCAATCTATCTATAAATAGGACAGCCCTCATTTAGATTTTGTAACTCTAATTTTCGTCCTTCATAATTCTACAAACATTCTTTTCATATTACTGTATTATTTTCTTCTGTGAGAGAGTATAAACACTTAGTGTGTTCGTTAGGCAAACAATTTGTAGTGCTGCTATTGTTTGTAGCAGATCATTTTATCCTGGGAGATAGACGTCCAAATTCTGAAAGCACCGTGGAGAGGACGAATCTGTCTTAAGGACACAGTGTCAAACACTGGACTTGATCAGATAATTATTCAAAGAAATTAATCAAGTAAGTTGTTTAATTTATTATTCTGTTTTATTTGTTTATTTAATCAGATTTTAATTTTGTTTTTGTAACAAAATAAAATCTGTTTTTATTTTATTTTATTTTATTTTTATTTCGAGTTTGATTTTTGTAATCAAACAAATTCTCTCATTTCCTTTATTTCTTTATATTCTAGTTGTCGTTTAGTACACAACAGAATTTAATCTACTTAAATACAGTGAAGGTTGTTTAACAATCTTAAGACAGATTCGTCCTTAGTATCTTCATTGTATTTAATTTTCTGTGATTTCATAAAAACATATTCTAGTTGAAAAAACAAATAATGGTTTATGCTATTTGACAGATAGTAGTAATATACTGTCTCTTTTCTTTGACAACTAGTAGTAATATACTGGTGTTATTAACAATTGTAGAATATTAATTTGTGTTGCAGAAAATTATTGTGGTATTTTATTTTTCTAGTTTTAGTAATAAGGAAAATAAAATTATTTTGTGTTTTAATTTATTTTCTGGTTTTGGTAACTAGAAAATTAATTTGTGGTATGTTTTTCTGATTTTTGTAATCAGATATTATTGTGGTATTTTATTTTCTAGTTTTAGTAATAAGGAAAATAAAATTATATTATTTTCTAGTTTTAGTAACAAGAAAAATAAAATTATTTTGTGTTATAATTTATTTTCTGGTTTTAGTAACTAGAAAATTAATTTTGTTAATCAATCATGTAACTTTGTGTTTCGGTTACAATCTGTAAATTTTGTACGTGACTTACGGTTTTGTTTGGAAGGTCACTTAAACCCTTTGTGAAAAGGTGTTAGCACTTGGAAATATTTGATTCTGGAGTTAATTATTAGTTTTACAAACTAATTTCATTTGAGTTAAATATTTGTTAAATATTTGATTCTGTGAATAGTTTCTGTACATGAGTCGGAAAATATATATATATATATTCACAAGAACATTTTAATGTATATTTAATTAGTTTATTTATGGACTAATCAAATTGATTAAATGGAGATATGTTTTGTCATTTTTAAAGTTTAAAAATTGAAACGCGTTGAATTTTATTTATGGGTTTTTATCTCATGATGAAAGTTATGGGATCTTGCATGATTAATTTATTTTGTTAATTTATTATTTTTAGTTGATGCGTTTGATATGCATGTATTGATATCAACTCAAGTTATTTTTTTTTTTTTTTAAATAATGTCATATGAATTGAAATGATAAATTGTTATGTTGACTTTGGACATAAGCAGATTAATTTGAATATTTCTAATCAATTTTGAATGGGTGTTTAAACACCAGAGGATTTTAAACATGGAAATGTATGTAGTTATATCGTTCCATTTAATTGGAAGTAAATTTTAAGAAATCTTTTATTATTAGTTTGTTTTAAATTTATGACATGAGATGTCATTAATTATTATTTTATTTGCGTAGTAGAATTTGTTAAACCATATTTTAATATGGAAGTGTATCTCTTTCATTAGAAAAGATAATTTAGTTTTCTTTTATCACAAAATTTTTTTTTTTTTTTTTTTTTTTGTGACAGTGTTACTTATTCGTAAATGAGTTGCAAGAATTTATATAATCAAATAAGATTTTTGATTTGTTCATTTCTTAGGCAAAATTTTTATAAGGATATGAATTTGTCAAAACATTAATTCTGATTTGTGTAGTCATAATTATTTTGGATTTGAAATTTTTGAATCATGATTTGAAATTTATGAATCAAGCACATCATAGATAACAAGTGATGGATGTTATATTTTGATTTATATTAGAAGTGATAGGGGTGATGAATATGATGCACCATTAAATGAATTTTGTGCACAACATGGCATTATTCACCAAACTACAGCACCTTATTCTGCACAGCAAAATGGAATTGCTGAAAGAAATAATAGAACCCTAAAAGAAATGATAAATGCCATGTTACTAAGTTCAGGCTTACCACAGAATTTGTGGAGGGAAGCAATATTGTCTGCTAATTATGTTCTTAATATAATACCCCACAAGAAAACCAAAAGCATTCCTTATGAATTGTGGAAAGGTCGACCACCTTCTTACAAATACTTAAAAGTGTGGGGGTGTTTGGCAAAAGTTGAAGTTCCTGTTCCTAAAAAAAAAGACTAAGATTTGACCAAAAACAGTAGATTGTGTGTTCATTGGTTATGCTCAGAATAGTAGTACATATCGGTTTCTGACTTATAAATCAGCAATACCTGATATAAATGTGAACACTATTATAGAGTCAAGGAATGCTGTGTTTTTTGAACATGTCTTTCCTTACAAGAAAAGACAGGAATTAAGTTCACAGAAAAGAACTTATGATTGTACACAAAGTCAAGAGACTAATGGCAATCAAACACAAGAGACTAGTAATGGCCTTGACCAACAGGATTTAACTGATGCTGAACCAAGACGAAGTAAGAGAACGAGAACATCAAAATCTTTTGGTCCAGATTTTCTGACATACCTGTTAGAAAATGAACCTCAAAGCTTTAAGGCAGCAATGACAGGTCCTGAAGCACCTTTGTGGAAAGAGACTGTTAATAATGAAATTGAGTCCATTATGCAAAATCATACTTGGGAATTGGTGGATCTTCCACCAGGTTCTAAGCCTCTTGGATATAAATGGATATTCAAGAAAAAAATGAAAGCAGATGGTTCAATTGACAAGTATAAAGCAAGACTTGTAGTTAAAGGTTACAAACAAAATGAAGGTCTGGACTATTTTGACACATATTCACCTGTGACAAGAATAACATCCATTCGCATGCTTATTTCTATAGCAGCGTTGTTTAATTTAGAAATACATCAAATGGATGTTAAGACAGCTTTCTTAAACGGTGATCTAAATAAAGAGATCAATATGGAGCAACCCGAAGGTTTGTAGTGCCAGGGCAAGAAAAGAAAGTTTGTTGGCTTGTAAAGTCTCTTTATGGATTATAATAAGTATCTAAGCAATGGCATGAAAAATTTGATCATGCAATGCTTACTAATGGGTTTAAGATAAACGAATGTGACAAATGCGTTTATGTTAAAAATACTGACCAAGGATATGTCATAATTTGTCTTTATGTGGATAACATGCTTATCATTGGAAGCAGTCAAAATATGATCAAATCAACTAAGCAAATGCTTAACAAAAGATTTGATATGAAAGATATGGGGGTCGCAGATGTTATATTAGGAATGAAAATTACTAAAACATCTTACGGATATGCATTATCTCAATCACATTATATTGAGAAAGTTCTTGGTAAATTTATCAAGGATGATATGAATTTAGCTAGAACACCTGTAGACGTTAATCTTTATTTATCAAAAAATAAAGGTGATGTTGTGTCTCAGTTAAAATACTCCCAAATCATTGGAAGCCTAATGTATCTAATGAATTGTACTCGTCCTGATATAGCTTATGCTATCAGTAAATTGAGTAGGTACACTAGTAACCCCGGAGAAGATCATTGGAAAGCGATCATTCGGGTTCTTAGATATCTAAGATTCACCCGTGAGCATGGTTTGAACTTTACTCGATATCCAGCAGTACTTGAAGGTTATTGTGATGCAAATTGGATATCGGATACTAAAGATTCAAAATCCACAAGTGGATATGTCTTTACTTTGGGAGGCGCTGCTGTTTCTTGGAAATCCATGAAACAAACATGCATCGCACGATCCACAATGAAATCCGAGTTCATTGCTTTAGACAAAGTAGGAGAAGAAACAGAATGGCTTCGTCACTTTCTAGAAGACATTCCAATGTGGCCAAGACCTGTGCCAGCTATTTGCATTCATTGTGATAGCCAATCTGCAATAAGCAGGGCACAGAATCATATGTATAACGGTAAATCACGACATATTCGTCGTCAACATAATACCGTTAAGCAATTGTTGTCAAATGGAATAATCTCAATAGATTATATAAAATCTAAAGAGAATATTACAGATCCGTTAACAAAAGGTTTAACAAAAGAGCTAGTGTATAGTTCATCGAAGGGGATGGGAATAAAGCCTATTACATAAGAGTCGTCATAATGGTAACCCTACTTATATGATTGGAGATCCCAAGAACTAAGTTCAAAGGGACAACTAAGTTATGTATGGCTCGCTAGAAATCACCAAGGGATTAAATTCCTTACCCATTCCTATGGTGAGAGTGATATCTGCAACATGTGTTGTCTGCAGGGGTATAAGGATAAGCTTTGCTTTTAATGATTACTTATATCTTGATTAAGGCATAAAATCAAGACGAGTATAAGGAGATACTCACAATAAGAATCACCTATATGAGTGTCGAACTGGGGCCGGTTCTATGAGAATGAAAAAGGCTACATTCTCTAGAAACACTTATGAAAACCAGGAGCGTTCAAGGCCAAATTGAACACAACAGTGAGAACCACGATGTGTTAGAAGATATTTTGTGTGAAATCTATTGTCTTGGCTTACAAAAATGACTGAACAATTCAAGGCATCACGTACATTAGTTAGCTAGTAAGTCCGATAGGTTATCACTAGGGAAGGTTCAAGGCCGAAAGCTACCTATCCTGATGCAAGATATTTTCGACTTATACTCTTTCGATAAAGTCTGCATATTGTTGCATTTCCATTGTCATCAAATTCCATTCATTTGGGAGATTGTTGGAAATGGTTATAAAATTCTAGGTAAAACCAGAATTTTTTCCTAAGTTTGGTCTATTTTTTAGGTGGGCCCCGTGCATCGATTTTCACGGGACAAAGTGGTAATGCGTTCTATGCCGCGTTGTGATTCACGTGGTATATTTGGTTGCTCAAAACCATTACCGAGTGAATGGGAAATTGAAGCCAAAGTATGCTCCATGGAAATGGAGTTTTTGTGGAAAATCCTTAAAGTTTTGAATAAGGTTTGTCCCACATTGATTTGCTGGGAAGTTTTGAATGGATTTATAAGGCATGGGTTTGGTACTTGGGGTGTGCCCCAAGGGGTACCCAAGTGTTTTAGAGGGAGAGGTTATGGGCTAGACCCATTGGACCCAAAAATCACCACACGCCCGCGCGCCGCCGTCCGATCAGTCGGGTGCGTGGTGTGTGGTTGGGTTAGGCTTGTTCAGCCCAATACTAATCTTTTTGGGCCAAAAACATTAAACTGGTCCGGTTTTACTGTACATCCAAACAGGGCCCTTCCCGTTTTTTATCTGTTTGAATTATGAACCCAACAGATTCAAATCTGTTTGAATTCAAAACCAACAGGTTCATACCTGTTCAAATAAGTTTGCACCTGTTTAATTCAAAATCTGCAACCACTAATCTATCTATAAATAGGACAGCCCTCATTTGGAATTTGAAACTCTAATTTTCGTCTTTCATAATTCTGCAAACATTCTTTTCATATTGCTACATTATTTTCTTCAATGAGAGAGTATAAACACTTAGTGTGTTCGTTAGGCAAACAATTTGTAGTACTGCTATTGTTTGTAGCAGATCATTTTATCCTGGGAGATAGACGTCCAAATTCTGAAAGCACTGTGGAGAGGACGAATCTATCTTAAGGACACAGTGTCAAACACTGGACTTAATCAGATAATTATTCAAAGAAATTAATCAAGTAAGTTGTTTAGTTTATTATTCTGTTTTATTTGTTTATTTAATCAGATTTTAATTTTGTTTTTTGTAACAAAATAAAATCTGTTTTTATTTTTTTTTTATTTCGAGTTTGATTTTTGTAATCAAATAAATTCTCTCATTTCCTTTATTTCTTTATATTCTAGTTGTTGTTTAGTACACAATAGAATTTAATCTACTTAAATACAGTGAAGATTGTCTAACAGCATCCTCTATAGCTAAGACTACCTAACTCTTGTGGAATTTCACCTGCAAAATAATACTCATTCTGTCCCAAAATAATGGTCCATTTTGGAAAATTTAACTTTTTTTAGTAATACAATTATTGCACTTTAAAAAAGTTGATTTTTCAAAATTATTCTCTTGATAGTACATTTTTTGGGAATATCAATGTCATAATTGTACTTTTTATATTGTTTATTAATTTAAAAGAAGGGCAAAATAGGAAATTTATATTATTGTTGTACTTGATTTTTGAAGAGGGACTAATATTTTGGGATAATGAAAAATGAAATAAGGGACTAATATTTTGGGACGGATGGAGTAAATAATTTATGAATTGTACCTACCAAGTGTTGTGGTTGTGAAGTGTCAACATACATACATACATTTTAACAAAGCTGCTTTTCAAATGGGCAGGCAGGAATATCATGTGGGTTGCACATTTGAATAGGCAAAAATTCTGGTAATTTTTTTTTACAATGTTATTTTTGAATCTTGAATTTGATAAAAATAAAGAAAAATTTCGTCAATTTTTATGGATAATCAAAAAAAAGAAGCCATTTTCTTATTATTTTTGTAAGGAAACCAAAAGATAGAAATAAATTTAATTGTATTGTACTAACCCCAAACAAAAATTTAGAGTCAATTGTTTAAATCAATCAAAATTTGTAATTGGAAACGGGGAAATTAATTTGTTAAAAAAATAATAAAAAGCTTTTGTTTTATCTAGGTTCTCTTTCCTTTCTTCTTCCTCCACTAATCTCTTCATTAATTTAAGATCCAAACATACTCTTAGGTAGTGTTTGATAAAACTGAAAATTGAAAATTAAGTATTGAAAATTAAATACTGAATTTTTTAGGCTAAATTACCAATAGGTCTTAATACTGGACTTAATTCCCATCAAATCTTATGGAAAATAAATCCTAATAAAATTATCACTAAAAATAATTTTGTGAAGATTTTCTTACATGTCACAAAAAATTGACAATTAGTGACTTTTTTATGACGGTTTTTATAAATTGTTACTAAAATTTACAATTAATGACTTTTTATGTGATAAATTTTTCAAAATGTTGCTAAAAATTAAAAATTAGTGACTTTTTTTGTGACGTTTTTTTAAACTATCGCTAAAGTTTATAATTAGTAATATTTTTTGTGACAATTTTTAAATTGTCACATAAAATTAATAATTAGTGACTTTTGTAATAATATTTGATAAAAAAAATATTATTAATTATCACATGACCTATTAGACAATAAGTCTACCTATTAGGACTTACACGTAAGTTTCCCAATTTTTTATGTTGAAAAGTTGTTTCATAAAAATTTAAGTGTTGAACAAAAAATAAGTTGTTTGATATATATAAGATCAAATTTGAGATTTATTATTTTCAAATTATATATTTCAATTTTTATATTATGGTGCTAGTGGTAGTGGTGCCATGGTGGTTAGGGTAGGGGTGGTAGCTATAGCGATGGTAGTGGTGGTAAAATGATGGTTGTGCTTATATCAACAATGATAATGGTGTTAAAAGTGGTGGCGGTGGTAGTGGTGGTAGCAGTAGTAGTGGTGGTGGTGGTGGTGACATGATAGTGGTGGTGGTGGTAGTGGTGGAGATGGTAGTGGTGACGGTGAGATGGTTGTAGTGGAGTTGGTGGCAGCGGTAGTGATGTTAGTGGTCATAGTGGTGGTGGTGGTAGCAGTGGTAGCGGCAGTGGTGGCGTCATGGTGGTGGTGGCGTCATGGTGGTAGTGGTGGTGAGTTTATAATAGTGTATATCGATATTTATGTTTAATATTTATAAATTGAATCATAATTAAATAAGTTTAATGACTAAAATTTTTTTGAGTAAATTACAAACACACCCCTAAGGTTTACTTAAATTACAAATTACTCCTTATGGTTCTAAAAATTACATTACGTCTCCTAAGGTTTTTAATTTCTTAACAAATAAGTCTTTTTATTAATAAATTATCAAGTTAATTAACAATTTTTAATAATGTTAAAATTTTATTTCAATTAATAATTCAAATAATTTTATTATTGTATAGATAAACATTTTCACTTTTTCAATTAATTCGGTTAAATAAAAAATTCTGACAGGGAAGCATTTGTAATTTTTCAAACCATAAGGGGCAATTCATATTTTAAGCAAACCTCAGGGGATGTATTTGTAATTTACTCTAAAACTTTTAAGTTTTAGCCTTCATTTTAAAAGACACTTAAAATTTTAAGTAATATCAATTGTGGTTATCAAACGAGTGTAATTGATTATCACTTAGCCTTCGTTTGGGAAGTGGATTGACTTTTTGACTATTTTAGTCTAGGCTAAAAAGTTTTGTTTGGGATAAGTTGTTTAGCTTTTTTGACTTTTGTGAGAGAAAAATTGAAATGATTATGATTTGGATGTGAAATTTTGTCTTATTAGTTTTTTAACCTATTTTATCATTTTGTGACTATTTTAGCCCTAACCTATGATGCCAAACGAAACCTCAATACATTTAATTTTAAATTTCGAATCAAATTATCAAACACCCTCAAAGTTTTTCAAATCAATAATTCTATAATAAACATATTTATCTACCATGTTTTGTTTATATCTTTAGTGTCCTTGTGGTGCTGATCACCAACAAAATCTGATAGACGTCATCTTCATGAGTAGAAAGGTATATACATAAAAAATAATAATTATACATTTGAGTTAATTTTGGTAAATTACTAATTGAAAATAAATGTTTACATAAGCATTGTGAAAAAAATAGGAAAACTTAATAGGTGGATTTATTATCGGACCTTGCTACATCCCCCTAAAAATACCCCCCTAATCCCCCTAATTTCCATATCAAGTAAAAAAAAAAAAAAGGAAACAGTTGCCCAAATTGGAAATTAGGGGGATTAGGGGGGTGTTTTTAGGGCTCCAAATCATTTTCCTTTATTATCTAATAAATCATGTGATAATTAACAACATTTTTCACCAAATACTATTAAAAAATGTCATTAATTGTTAATTTTCAACGATAACTTGAAAATTTTGTCACAAAAAAATCACTAATTATAAGTTTTAGCAACAATTTAAAAAAATCATCACAAAAAATTCACTAAGTTTTAACTTTCAGCGACAATTTGAAAAATTAGTCACAGAAAAACATTGCTAATTGTAAGTTTTAGCGACAATTTATAAAAATCATGACAAAAAAAGTCACTAATTATTAATTTTTAGCGACAATTAAAACTTATTAATAATTTACCCAAAATAGTAATTATTGAAAGCAACACCTTTTTTTTTTACCAACAAAAAGAAAACTTTATTTATTGAAAGCAACACTAAGCCTTCTCTTGGGATGTGGGTTGGTTTTTCAGCTTTTTGGCTTTTTAGCTTGGGACTAAAAAGTCTCGTTTGGCATAGACTTTTTGGTTTTTTTGACTATTGTGAGAGAAAAATAAAATGATTATGGTTTGAAGGATTCCATTTATACCCCAAAAATTATTAAGTATTCCCAATTTCTATGTACACCTTATTTAATTATTTAAAATTTTATTTTACTCTCATTACACCCTATTATTTTTCTCAAATTATCCTCAAGATAAACCCAAATAATAAATAATAAAAAAAACTAAATTATTTCAAAAACTTTTCAATACATAAAATAATTCTCAAATACAAAAAAGAAAAAAAAAACAAACTTATAAGTACATAAGCATTATACATACAGAAGACCAAACTTTTACATAAACATTATAAAACTTTTCAATACAGAAAAAAAAAACATTTACATTTTAAATTATCCACAAGAATGCTCGTGGAAAAGTAACGACAAACTTATAAGCACATAAGCATCAGGCACTAACAAGAAAAAGTGGTTCTCAAATAATGTACTATTTAAATGACAAAATAAGAACATCCTCAATAATATGTTATTGTTAATTTAACTGCTGGGTCCTTTAATTTTTGTCAAAAAATTGGTATAGAAAATAATTGATAGTGCTCTACAAAAATTATGAAACCCCTTTATATAAATACTTACCCTTTTTTTGATGAGTTGCTTCAAAAAACTATTTTGATTATTACTCTGATTCACTATTTAATTTTGTTCAAACTTTCTTCTAGGGTTTAAGGTTTCAAAATAATAAAAGACAATGATGTTGATGGTGATGGTGAGTTTTGGTATGGTGGATTGGAGTTTTAGAAGGACGAAGAAGAAGAAGAAGAAGAAGAAGAAATAGAGATTTAAATAGGAATTACTTATTATGATGTACCATGAGAAAAAAAAAAATTTAATTTAATATGTATTGTTCTTATTAGTAAATTCATACTAAGATATAATAGGAATTAAAATTCATGAATTTAAATTAGGCGTACTGAGATATATTTTAGGTTCAAATAGAATCATCCTTATGGTTTGGATATGATGTTTTATCTTATTAGATTAAAAAATCTATTTTGTCTTTTTGTAACTATTTTAGCCCAAGACCCACATCCCGAACATAGCCTAAAAGAAAACTTTATTTATGAAAACTTTAAAAGCCATTTTGGCCTTTTGGTTTTTTTGAGTCAAATTATCTCTCTACTTTTTTTATATATTTATTTTAAAAAAAAAATTAAAAAATTGACTTTTATCATTCTTCACAAGATATCCCAATCAGGGTGAGGGTTTAATACATAAGCATTTTGATTTATTAACTAAAAATATATTACAGATGTATTGGGAGAAGTATTTCATGAAGATAAAAAATAAAGAGGAAATTACAGCGCAGTGATTCTCTTATGAAATAATTATAAATTTATGATAAAACTTATGAATTTAATTATTAATATATATAAACTTTATCAGTTATCTAAAATTATTTTTAAAAATATACCATAAATAGTAATTGTCTCAAAAATAAATAATTTTACAAGTTTTTTTTTTTTTTTTAATTTTTTTTGGTACTATTAAGTAGATCTCATCATATAATTGATTAGACTATAATTTTAACCATTCTGTTCGTTGATAAAATCTACATCTACTCATCAAAAACTTAATGTATCATTTGATTTTAAATTTTTCTTTTTAAAAAAAGAAAAGAAAAAAGAAGTAACATGTACTAGTTACATTAATAAAATTAACTTGATAAAATTGATATTATTAACTAAGATGTGATACAATAGGAAATCAACTAATTATACATTGTGAAATAATAATGAAATAGAAAGTTAAGTGGCTTTTTAACTTTGGTGAAATAATAATGAAATAATAATGAGTTAATTATACATTGTGAAATAATAATGAAATATAAAATTAGGAATCATCTCATGTTCATGTTATAAGTGGCTTTTTTTTTTTTTTTTTGAATGAGTTATAAGTGGCTGTTTGGGAAGTGCTTTTTCGGAATTTTTTGTTCTTTGGTGACAAATTTTTTAAATTATGTCAATTATTATTTATTTTTTTAGTTCATCTTATTTAAACAAATCTAAAAAGTTTATATATATATATCCAAATTCCAAAATAAATAAATAAATAAATAAGCCATAAAAAGTTTACTATTTCTTTGTTTTACTTATTTTTGTCCTTTCTAAAATTTTTAACTTTTTTTTTTTTTTTTTGAATCTAGAACTAGAAGCTTAAACCTTTTTAATCTTTTTTTCTTTTAAAGTTCACAAGAACGAAAATAAGCCAACCAAAAAAGGCACAAAAATGTAAATTTCAAACACCGAATAAATATTCATAAAATGTAAAGGGTAATAAATAATTTTCAAAATTTTGAAGGGCAGGCCCCTTCCCCGTAAAACTGCAACAACTTCGAGAACCATCGTATAGAAGGAAATCTTCTGAGTCATTTACAATACAAACTCTTTTTTCTTTTTCTGTTTTGGTCTATTTATATAGAAACTATGATATTCATGGTGTTAATATCACAATTATCATAACTAAATCATTTTTAAGTTGTAACTAAAATAAAGAAGTAAAAAAAAGTTAGATAGACATAGAGAAAGAGAAAGAGAGAGTCTACTAGTGGTGTGGGTGGTAGCGTTGCTGCTGGTTTGTAAGTAAGGGTGGAGGTGTACATGTTAGTAGCTAGAGGTGATGTTGGGGAGGGTAGGAGTGTAAAAATGGCCCGCGGTCTGTGGGTGGCTCAAAGATCGCCCGCGGCCCATGACGGGCCCAACCCGAGCCCCTAGGCTTGGAACATAATTTTGAAGCCTGGCCCGGTCCGTGGGCCGAACCCGCCCATCAGCCCAATGTCTTTTTTAGTAAAAAATAATAAAATTTTGGTAGAAAAAATTAAAAAAACAAAAAAAAAATGGTTAGGCTTACCCAAGCCTAAGGCCAGGCCCAGGCCCACCGGGCCGCCCTGAGGCCCGAATATCCCTGGGCCTCGGGCTGGGCTTGGACTTAATTTTTTGGCCCATGGGCCGGGTCGACCAGACCCTAATTTTGGCGGGAGCCCGCGAGGCCCGACATAGGTCGGGTCGGGCTAGATTTACACCCTCAAGTGAGAGCAGTGGAGGTTACCGATCGGAATGGGGGGTGGCGACCAGTGTTGGGGTAATGGGGATGGTTGGTGGGATTAGGGTTAGGGTTTGAAAAATTAGGGTTAGAAAGTTAAGGATGGCGATAAAAATAGAATTTTATGTTTGGACAAAATTAGAATTAAAAAATATAAAAGATATAGGGGGCGGGGGGTGAAATTATATTTCTACACATCTATTTATCTCAGTACGCATTATTTCTCAGTGCATACACTTATTAATTTGGTTAAAGATTATTCTTTTCATTCCACACATTTTATGCTTCAATTATATCCTAACTCATATCCTTGTACACGTACCATCTAAACCCTCCTTCCATACACACCTTTACCCATTTGATTGAAAGCCCTCTTCCATACACCTGATGTATGAAAATGATCCATTGAAGAAACAAGGAACAAACAATCAAATCCCTCCATTCTTATGAAATCTATATAGATAAAATCACTCTTATACTAGAAGAATTCTAGATTACGTGAATGATCGTGGTATTTGTAAGCAGAATAAATACTATATATGTTTTTGCTGTCAATCATCACTGCAATATCTTGATGAACCTTCATTCAAAGATCAGAGTGTTTTTTTTTTTTTTTTTTTTTTGTTACAGGAAAATCCTCCCTACCCTCCCGCAGGTCCAAGGCAGCGCCCCTTGCAGAGATCACCAAGGTGTCCTGTTAGCCGTTCCGAGCGAGGAGACTATAACCTGGGAACTTGCCCCGACCTCCCAAGACAAGCTCCGCTTAAGTCAGGACTCGCACAGCGGGGGAGCATTGAACACACACCAAGTGCTGACTAGACAACTTGAGGTCCAACCTCCTAACCAACAGTGCTTCGCCCAGGAGATTGGCCCAAGGGGGGAATTGAACTTGTGACCTTGGGGCTTAAACCCCAAGGCCTTACCACAATGCCACAACCCCTTGGGTTAAGATCAGAGTGTTTAAGTATGATAACTTGGTTTACCAAAACAAAAAGTGAAAAAGAAAAAAATAGAAGTAGTTGTAACCACTACACAGAGTAGGTGAAGAAAAACAAGAAAGAGATTTTTGATGTACAATAAGCTGGGTTTTAGCTGCAGTATAATTTTTGATTCTTGACACAACAATAAGACTAGTCATCTTTTACATTTTAAATTAGGATTTTTTTTTTTAAAGAAAAAAACTAAAAAAATGAGTTTTTTTTTTTTTTGAAGATATGTCTAGAGAAAATTGAAATATAATATTAAAGGTATATTTTGATGTTCATTATAGTCATTTTACTTTAGAGTATAATTGTAATTAAAATAAAATTTCATAAAGTGTGTGCACTGAGATACGTAGGTGTGTGGAAATAGAATTTTCTTGTGAAGAGTCTTCAGAAAAAAAAAAAAAAAAAAAGGTAGGGGTAAATAGCACTACTCTTTAATCTAAATAAAAACTATAAAAAGGTCATAACTAACAATACAATAAACTTTAATTTAAATATAATCAATCTATATAATAAGGGATGAAGGTTTTTGAAAATGTATAAAATGTATGTGATATATATTTTGATCCAATGGTTTAAATTACCTCATCTAAATTTCAATGGTTAGGATCTCTTTATTTCCCGCCCAAATGCTCTTTGAGCATCAACGGTAGGAAATCTCTCTCTCCAAAATGTAATGGTCCAAAATGCTCCAATGTAAAAGGAAATCTCTCTCTCCACTCTGTCACAGGTACTCATCTTCTCTCTCTCTGATTTCAATTTTGGAACTCTCTCTTTCTCTCTCTCTCTCTACCGCGCAACGACCACAGACCATCGCGATGCCGACGACCACCAACCACCTCTCCTCTTTGTGTCATCCTCTCTCGACGACACCACCGACCGCCTCCTCTCCTCTCACCCTCCTCTTTCGGCTCTCTCCTCTTTCAAGGTAAACTAGAACTTCCAACTTTTGTGGGTTTGGTTGCTTCTGATTTCTGACATGTGGGTGTTTGGTTGGGTTGATCTTGAAATGAGAAATGAGTTTTGAAAGTTTAAATTTAAGTTTCTTAGTTAAATGGTTGTTTCTGATTTCTGACATGTGGGTTGATCATGTGTATGGTAGTTAAATAGTTAAATGGTAGTTAAATAGTTAAATGATTTCTGACATGTGGGTTGATCATGTGTATGATCCTGTGTATCATCTTCCAAATTTAAGTTTCTTAGTTAAATGGTAGTTAAATATGAGTTTCTGATTTCTGATTTTTAAATTTAAATTTTTTGAAAGTTTTGGGTCTGAAATGGGTTTCATTTGTATTAAGGCTAGGAGGATCTGGTGAATATTGAATCGGATATGGAGACATTGTTCTCTGCTGAAAACATGTATGTATGGGTTTCACTTGATTTAGACCCAAAACCTGAAAAGGGTTTCACTTGATAGTCCAATGTATAAATGGGTTTCACTTGATTTTGTATAGTCCAGTGTATATATACATGTATGTATAGTCCAGTGTATAAATGGGTTTCACTTGATTTTGTGGGTTTGAAGAACATGTGGATTTTCCTTATAAAACAGTGAATGAAAGGAAACCTGATTTCACCTGATAAAACAGTGATTGATCATGTGTATGAAACAGTGATTGAAAAACAGTGAAGAAATACCAAGTGAAACCCATTTATTCTGTATACAAAAAGGAACTTTTATGGGTAATGTTTGTAGCTCTATTTTTGTATAAATTTAAAAACAGATGTCAAGTGATACTTTGTGTGATATTGATTGGTGATAATTTTTGTATACAAAAACAGAGCAATCAATTTGTATAAACATGACAAACATTACATATAGCAAAGTATCACATGACAGAGTATCACATGACAAGCATTACATTTAAAAACCCATTTGCTAAAGTTGACATCTGTTTTTAAAAACATTACAGATGTTTTTCAACATTTATACCATCACATACATTTATAACATCACATACATTTATACCATCACTCTGTTTAAAAACAGATGTTTTTAAAAACCCATTTACATTTAATGTTTTTAAAAACCCATACTTTGGTAAAAGTTGACAAACATTACAAACAGAGTGATGGTATAAATTTAAAAACAGATGTCATGTGATACTTTGGTGATAATTTTTGCTCTGTTTTTGGGTGATGGTTTTATATAAAAAAACAGAGCAACCAATTTTTAGGTAATGTTTGTCACTGTTTTTGCAAATGAGCTACAGAGTTGGTTGCACTTTTATGGGTAATGTTTTCTTTGTGTGTATATATATTGATTACAAATTTTTACAGATTTTTTTTTTCTGTTACAGATAATCTATATAATATGGCAAGAAGGTTTTTGAATCTTTCATATATTTTTGTCCTACGTGGCATTCATTAACGGCTGAGATGATTCTTGACTCGAGATCAGATGGTCAAAATGTGTTGTTAACCAAAATGTGTAGTTCTCAATGCTTTGGTTTCCCGCCCATGAAAAGAGTACCAAACACACCTCAGACTCTCATTTCCAGCCGTCCTCCATTCTTTCTCACATCTTTGATTTCAAAATTACAGCTCCCTCTCCGTCTCATTCGCTGTTTTTTTATTCATATTCTTTCTCTTCAACCCCCCTCTCGGAGCCCAACCCTCGCCGGAGACCCTACCCTAAACCGTATTCATTCTACGTTGATCGGTCGCAGCCATCGAGAAAGCGAAGGTGTCATGTGAGGTGTCTAAGAAGATTAGGCGTGGTAGGCTTTGCAAGTAAGCTAATTACAATTTTTTTGGCATATCTAAGGTTTTTGTGATATGAGTTTAGTGTGATTTGAGTTTTAATGACCTGGGTTTAGTATATTTCTTTTTAATTTTTTGTTGATTGTCGTTTTTGGGAATTTGTTAGGTTGTTGTGGCACAAACAATGAGAATTTTTGGTTTGGTCTCTCTTCTACCTCCCTCATCTCTATTTAAACCTGAGAATTTCATTGTAGGTATTGTGCCTATTTTGTGCGTCTTTGTGCATACACCATGTGTCTTGTAAAATGCCTCAATTAAAATAGTGCATATTATCAAAGGTAAGGCACCAAGTGATTTTATCCAAGTAATTTTATCATTGTAGGTAATGCTTCAATATTATCAAAGCGTGTGTCTTTGTGCATACACCAAGTAATTTTATATATAGCTTTTTTTAATTATTCTGGTCTAATTCTGTGATTATGGACATTCATGTTGAAAAGATTTGGTTTCCATTAATTTGTATTTCCTTTCTTCTTCACTTATGTTGGTTGCTAATTTTGATATCTTTGGGTTTTTATTAGTTGGTGCACTGTTTTTGGATTACATTAGTTGGTGTGCTTCACTTTTATTGAATTTTTATTTTTCTGTCATTGGTATTCCTATGGTAAGAGATAAATGATAAGGGAAAAACAGAGAATCGTGTGTGGCTGTGTAGTGTGGGGGAGGGGAATACAGTGAGGATCAATTTGGTTTGCAGTTGACATTCAATTTCTATGGTCACTAGCATAAGGCACCAAGAAACCTCACCATTAATCTTTCTTTTCTTTTTTTTGGTCTCTGACATTTTGTCAGTCAATACAGTTGCATTTTTTGTATTAGCCTAGCATTTGGGTTATTGGGTTGTACTTTTGAGACATTTTCTTCTCACTTTTGAGAGTAAAGAATAAACGGTGTGTTTGGAATTGGATTGGATTATACTGACGGTTTGGTTTGGAAGCTCATTGTTTTGTGATTTTAGACTGGTTTTTTTAGGTTCACAATAATTGCAGTTTGGTTGTCCAAGATAAAGTTTGGGTTGTCTTTGTAATCACAAAACTCAAAAGTGGCTACAAAAATAATTGGTGGTTAAGCGTGAGGGTGTAATTGCACCGAATTAAAATTTTAGACTGTGTTTGGTTGTAGCTATTTGGAAAGAAAAGGAAAAATGTAAGTAAAATTTAACTATATTTTATTCCTATTTAACCTATCTCTTTCCTCTCTTTTTCTAAATTTCTACACAAACACATTATTTAAAAAAAAAAAATTCCTACCCAAACACTTGAATCAAATGTGTAATATGTGTCATTAGGCTACGTTTATATCATGTATTTGGGTAAGAATTTAAAATGAAAAGGAGAAAATGTGTGTAAAAAGTAAAATGAATACTATATCTTATTTACATCTCACCCACTTATCTTGGTGCTAATCTAAGAAGCACGGACACCTCTCCTGGGGCTACGTATCAGTGTCAGACACGCGTCGGACACGGACACGCGTCGGACACGCGGTTGACACGTGTCCGACACGTCTGCAGAGGTGTCCAGATTTTTTTTTATTTTTTTGTTTTTCGGACACGCGACGGACACGCCAGGACACGCTACCGACACGTACGGGGTCAAAAACAGAATTTTTGAAACTTAAAACCAGGGTCAAAGTGCAAAATTAAAAAAAAATAAAAGGAAAAGAAAAGAGAGACGATCGAAGTCGAACCTGGAAGGGGAGAAACCCTAACACGACGGAAACCCTAACTGATTGAAGAGTCGAACTGATTGAAGAGTCGATCGGAAACCCTAACACGACGATCGCGAGTTGAAGACGATCGCCAGAAGCAGACGATCGACAACCTAGGTACGTCTCGAAGCTCCTGTTCCTCTCTTCTTCTTCTCCCTTCGTTTCTGTGCTGTTCTTCGTCGCCTCTGTTCTTCGACCTCTTGCGTCGATCGCGTTGATCTTGCGATCGCGTCGATCGCTCTCTCTGCCCTGATCTCTCTCATCTCTGCTCTGAATCGATCTGATTCATATAATATATATGTATTTATTAGGTTTAATATTAATTTATTTATTAGACATAAATATTAATGTATATATTATTTATTAGATATAAATATTAATGTATATATATGTATTTATTAGGTTTAATATTAATGTATTTATTAGGTGTAATATATATACATATATATATGTATTTATTTAATATTAATTAAAATACCTATCTTATATTTTATATATAATATATATATACATATATATATTTATTTACTAATAATAAATAATATAAATAAATAAATAATATAACCCCTAACCTTTTTTTTTGGTCTTAAATAATATAAATAAATACAAATAATATATTTATTTTAAATTTTACATATAATAAATAAAATAAATAAATAAAATTAGTATATATTTTTTAATTTTGCATATAATAAATAAAATAAATAAATATAAATAGTATATATTTTTTAATTTTACATATAATATATAAATAAAATTATATATTTTAAACGTGTCCCCAGCGTGTCGTGTCCCCCATTTTTTGAAAAATTGCGTGTCCGCGTGTCTGTGTCGTGTCCGTGTCGTGTCTCGTATCCGTGTCCGTGCTACTTAGGTGCTAATGAAGTCTCAAAAAGCCTCCACCTTTATGCTACTAATGTGTCTCTTTGGCATCCATGAATTCAGATTTGGCAAGAGCATTGGCTGCTCCGGATACAGACCATCCAAATGGAACACCAGGCCATAAGAATTATGGGTTGAGTGTTCTTCAGCAACATGTGGCCTTTTTTGACATGGACGACAATGGAATCATTTACCCTTGGGAGACATATACTGGTAATTTCCATGCATTTACTTCGTCATGGTAATTTCCATAACTTCACCTTCACGAAAATAAAATAATGAGGAAAGAAAGACAGAAAATTTGCACTACAACAAAAAACATTTTTGGTGACGTTTTTTAGCAACCAAACTGAAATTTGTCGCCAATTGTATATAATCGGCGACAATATACTTGTTGGTCGCCAAAACATAAACTATTGGTGACGAGTTGAGATTTTTTGTCGCCTAAAGGTTTGGCACCAACTTAAATTTCTGCGCGGGAGCGCCAAAAATGTTTTCGCGACCAAATTAATATATAGCGACGAAAAGTTTGGTCGCTGATTTGTAATTTTTGGCGACAAAAATAAAATAGTTGCGAAAAAGGTGAATGATACATATGGCGACGGAAGGATTTTCGTCGCCAATTAATTAAAAGTCAAAATTGCGTCGTTTTGTATTTTTTTTTTCTTTTTTTTTTTTTAAAGACTTGACCGACCCTTTTTGGTGAATAAACAAATAAGACCTAAGGAACACCCAACATAATTTTTGTTCATCTCATTCTCTTCCTCAAGCGGCGCACAGCAAACACAGAGGTATGTCTCTCTCTCCATCTCCATCTCCCTCTCCATCTCCATCTCCCTTTTCCTCTCCCTCTCACTTTCTCACACCGCCTCCTCCTCCTCTTTTTCTTCTTCGTCTCTCTTCCTCTCGCTCTATCGCGCCGCCGACGGCATTTCCTCAAACGGTGCCTCCTCCTCTTTTTCTTCTTTGTCTGCCTTTCTCACAGCGCCGATCGCAACCGACGACATTCTGTCTCTTTGATATTTTGAATTTATGGGACTGATTTTGGGACTATTTTGGGACTGCCGCCCCTTTTCTTGTCATTGTCGCCGTCTCTCTTTTGCTCGATTGCTTCGTTGTTGTACTGCTCCGTCTCCCTCGATTGCTCGCTTCATTGCTGTAAACGTGTTTGACTTCTTCGTTAATTCAATACCGTAAAATGTGTTTGATTCCTTGGTTATTGTAGGTGTGTTTACACATTATAATGTTTGATTCCTTGGTTATTGTATGTATGTATGTGTGTGTGTGTGTGTATGTATGTATGTATGTATCTGTAAAATATAATTAAATGAAGATTAAGTTAAAAAAGTTTGAAGTTAAGAATAAATATTAAGGATTTATGGTTAATTTGTGATGTAATTGAATTAATTTTTTTTTTATATATATAGGGGATGGATGTTGTTTAAGTTAGAAACTATGTATATAATTATTGAAAACAGAAAGAACAAAAATAAAATTAAAAGTATGATACAGAGGAAAGAGGAACAGGTCTATATAGTGTAAAATTAAAAGTATGATAAAGAACAAAAAGTTGTAACTTGTATGGTTATAAACAGGTCTATATAGTGTACTTCGGAGAACACAGAGGAAAGAAAATATTTAAAGATGTTAAAAGCACGACAATAGAGGACATTGATTATGCCATATAATAAGTTTCAGTGTCTTAAAAGCCTTGAAAGATGTTTTAACATGACAGCGAAATGCGGCAAACATGAATGTACCAGCATGTTACAATTTTGTTTTTTTGGCAGCAATACATAGATCTTCTATTTGTTGTAGTCTTAGTTATCATTGTAGCAACATAAGAGTATCTGAAGTCATGATTGTCTTCCTTCTAGTCACTGTGCCATTATTTTCTCACTTTCAATATGAAAGTCATGACAAAATTTGCAGTTTGTTTCTTTTGTATTAAGTCATAACTTTTTTATCACTATTTTCTCAAAATAGATTGTGGTGAATCTTTTAGATGGCAATAGTTTATCACTCCTGATAATAATATGTGTTTGGTCTTATTATATTTGATTTAGCTAAATAGAGCCATATTACTCAATTGTGCAGAAAGAAATTTTTACCATCAATTAACATGATGCCTTGATCATTAGAAAAATTGTGGGGCAATATTGGCTTATAGGGTTTGGTGTTGGAGCAGATACGGTTGCAAAACCTCAAGCAGATAGGTGTGTCAGGAGTTCTGTTGATTCACAAAGAACGATGTCTGGCAATTCAGAACCTGAGATGGAAAGACAAGAGGACGATAAATTCTCCTCAGATTCTAAAGGTTTTTTTTTCCCCTCCTTTTATTTATTTGTGTGTGGAGTTCTTAAGGAGTTTGAATAATACAAGGGGTGGTTATACTAATTGAAAAGAATGTTTAAAGCTGTTTCTAGATACCCACTACCATTAACTAGATTCACATAAAACTCCTATTTTATGTTTGTCTTAAAAATGTCAACAATTTCGCTCCTCCCTTTTTCTTTTCTGATGCTGCGGCTGGCATCGGCTTATCGTTTAAAGTTTCTAATTCCTACTCTCTTTTTTGAAGGGCCTTGCAATGTGTCTGTGGAGAGTGATTCAAATTCTATGGAAAATCCACATAAGAAGCAAAATCTCATGATTAGCCCAAAAACTTTTGCTGGCTCTGAGATATTAGATGGAAAGGCGGTAATATTCCTTTACTCTTTCAGATTTATTCCTTTAAGCTATTTATTCTTAAAATTTTGTTGAAACATAGCTTTACTTGTTTTGTATCTTCTAGTTCTAAGATTTTCCGGTTTTCATCAATAGGTTAATGTGGTTGATGGGATGAAATTATATGAAGAACTGTTAGATTTATCTGAAGTTTCAAAGCTTGTTTCATTGGTAAATGATTTGAGAGTTGCAGTGAAAAGAGGGCAGTTTCAAGGCAAGTTCGCCAATGCATTCTCTTTTATTTGGAGTAGAATAACTAACTTATACTGTTCTTTTTAAGAGTTTCCATTGAACTATACATATCATCTGAAAGTTTATTTGTTGAGAATTTTGAGTTTCTTTGAATTTTGAGTTTCTCTTTTATTTTGAGAATTTTGAATTTTGATTTTCTCTTAGTTGACATACTATGTAATGGATTGATTCTTTTTAGTGAGATAAACTATATGTAGGTGATTAATAATAGCCATGGAATTTCTACTAGAAACTAAGAATCTGTGTGTTTGTATGCGCGTGCATCCACAAAGGTGTGTGAGAATGTTATTCCATATTTCTTTTGTTGTTCATGCGCTATTGTCAATTTTTGTACTTTTCAAAAGAAAAACTATAGTTAAATTATTACCATACATACTATCAAAATTATTTCTCAAAATTTTGAGTAAATTCACGTACCTAATAATTCCATGTAGCTGAATTTATCGCTATGCAAACTGGATTTGAGGATGATATGTGGTTTGACTCATAGTTATCATGATATGTGTTTTTGAGTAAATTTACTAGTACTGTTCACAATTTTTATTTTTTATTTTTTTCACTTGAAATATTCTACGAAGTTGTCCACTATCATCATATATGTATGGAAAGACTTAGGCTTTTCTGTCAAAGTAGGCACTGACGATTATTTCCCATTTTGGTTAAAGATTGGAAGTGAAGCTCTTATGCTGTCCAGGAAACAAAATCAGAGCACCAGAGGGCCTCATCTCTTGTGAGCTTATGTTTGTTCACCAACAATCACAGCAAACTGGCCACCAGTCATTCGGATAATAGGCCATGGGCCAATCCGGCCGGGCTTAAGACACATTTGGAAGTAACAAGGTGCTGGTAGAGCCATAGTAATTATTTTTCTATTAAAGAAAATCTGAATTTGTTTTGATACTTTAATCAAATGAACAAATTCCAAATCTACACAATTTACTTCAATAATTCCCAAAATTTTCAAGCCTCCAGATTATTTGTTATCGTATGTTGAATCATCTTGTTGAGACAATAGAACTACATTAACTGAAAGGGAAAAAATAAAATAAAAATGACATTTAAGCCGAAAATCAGCTTGAAATTGACTGGGCTGACTTACATTGATTGGTCAGTGCTAATTATTTGAGTAGCGATTATCTGGATGCATGGTTTAAGTATTTACCGTTGCTTCACAAGTCATAAAACCATCTGGAATGCCTCTGAAAAAATTGTTGAAGTTGAATGAAAAATTCCCTTGCAGTAAAGCTTGTTATTTATATCTGCAGTAACTAGCTTCCAGGCTTGGCACAATCAAATGTCATCTTTATTTTTGGTCTGCACAAATGATACATTATTCTGAACATATTCAAGAAGATTAAATAAAATAAATGTGAGATTGCAACAAGAACACCATACTACTAACTAGTCTCTGGTGTCAAGGGAATTGCACATTTATTGTTGAATAGAGGCTCGGTACTTGATTATGCTTGATGCAGGTGTGAGGGCAGTTGCAGAGAGACGTATTAAAGACACATGTACTGAGAATATAAACAAGTTTAGATCGAATAGGTCCAGAAGAAGAAATCAGATTCCTTTGTCTGAGCTTTTCATTTCATTCCTTGCAAAAGTAAGTATTTCTATCACAATTCTTTTCGTTTACAAGTTATTCAGAACACATTGGGAAAAGCTTTCTGCCATGTTAAATGAATACTTTGAGGATATGTATTTGGCTAACTTTTCAGCTATTTATATACTGAATACATATATGTATGCTACAAGCACCTCATATATGTTTCTTACATTTTCCTCTTTTCTTTTTTCTTTTTGGTATTTTCAACTGAATGCATATGAAGTTGATGTTGGCTGCTCAAATTCTACGTAAAATACAGTGGATGCTTTTTCTGATATTTGATTCATAAACCATATTCTAACCCAAAATAATGGTTTTCTCCATTCTATGGAGGGATGGCTACAAGGAATTAATTTAATCTTGTGTAGTAAATACTAGTATTTACATCTTTTGCAGTTTTCTGACATTAGTTGGAGAGCCTCAGTACATGTAATCTGCCCACACACTGGACGATGGGAATATGTTGGTAGCAATATGAAATGGGCACGCAAAAATTTTGCACTATTTGTAATCTCTCTCTCTCTCTCTCTCTCTCTCTCTCTCTCTCTCTCTCTGCCATTGCTGCAGCTACAACTAACTTTTTTCACAGCATAGCTAATATTATTGATAATGGCTGTTTAGGTTGAGGATCCTTTTGAGCAGCCAGTTAATTCTGCCAGGACTGTTAGGCGTGAACAATTAACAAGGATATCAGAAGCATTTCAGACAACCCATCGTGTGCTTATCTCAGGCAATCAGAATCAGAGTTCTCTCATTACAACTCTAGTGGGGCCTCAAGTATTTTTATAAATTAAGAAAATAAAATTAAGTTGAAATCAAATTTTTTTTTTAAATATTTTCATTTAATAGATATTAGTTTCATTAAATTTAACTTGTGAATAAATTTTTAAATTTTTTCAGTACATTTGATTCTTTTAGTTAATAGTGAAATTTTTTGACATGACACATTAACACGACACAAACCAGACATGAATTGAAAATAACACGATACGATACCACGAAATAATAAACAGGTCGAGTTAGTGTTAAGCTAATTCTGGCATGAACCCAAGATGACACGACATGACGCCCGCCCCTGGATCCCATATGTGAACCTTACTTTATGTCTGGGTTGTATGAAAATGAAAATTAATCACCTTATTTGGTTTAATTTTCAAAACTATTTTTAAATTTAAAAATCAAACAATATATATTTTATTTGTGTGCAAGTATCACACCTATTTTTCATATATATATATATTTAGTTTTCATGATAATTTTGGACATGAATACATTGTCGGCTAAGCCTTCTCAATTTAGAAATTAATGGCAGCAGCCTTGTTGATTGAAGGCTATGAAGCACGGACACGGACACGACATGGACACGCAAAAACGCAAATTTTCAAAAAATAGGGGACACGACACGCTGGGGACACGTTCAATATATATAATTTTTTTTATATATTATATGTAAAATTTAAAAATATATGCTATTTTTATTTATTTATTTTATTTATTATATGTAAAATTAAAAAATAAATATATTATTTGTATTTATTTATATTATTTAAGACCAAAAGAAAGGTTAGGGTTTATATTATTTATTTATTTATATTATTTATTATTAGTATATAAATATATATATATGTATATATATTGTTAGTATATAACATATATAGCTATCGATGGTCAAACGAGGGCCAAACGAGGGCGAGAGAGCAGAGCGGGCAATCGATGGCGATGGTCGATCGAGGCGCAGAGAGGGAGACGAGGAAGACGACACCCTCTCTCTGTCTGTCTGCAACAGGTTAGGGTTTCTCTCCCTCTTTGTCCATAACGTGTCCAACAGTGTCCAAACGAGTGTCCGGCTGCAAAAATTCAAAAAAAAAAGGGACACGTTGGGTAGAGTGTCGGACATGTGTCCACCGCGTGTCCGACGCGTGTCCGTGTCCGACACCCAAACGTTGCCTTAGGAGACGTGTCCGTGCTACATAGATTGAAGGAAAACAAAAATGGCAAACGAGTTACGGACCCCATTGACTCATCAAAGTTTAAGTTTCTTGAAAGCTTGCTTCAACACCACAAATGCATTCCTTGGTAACTCTTAATCCCTCTCTCATCATAATTCATCCCTAATTGCTCTGAAATCTTTTGTCTCCAAATCTTTTATCTTTTTATTTTAGTGTATTCTGAATTCATCCCTCACAAAGGCATATTCCTGTTACAAGCCTGTATTTTGTTTGACTAATATTTTCCATAAAACTTGCTTTAATAGTAATATTTAACTGATAAAGTTTTTTTTTTTTTTTTTTTTAAATCTCAGTTGGGTAAATGAAACGGAGAGTGTTAGCTTTGATCTTCGACCTTCAGATGCCATTAACATTGCAGTAATATGCAAGGTACTTTTGCTCATTTTGAAGATTGTAACTGCGTTGGTGGATTTTTGTGGTTGTTTATCATCATGCAGTCCTCTTATCTAACATAGTTATAATCACTGCTCTCTCACTAGATAGCATTATATAATGGTGTTGGATAAACATAATGTTATTTGCATGCAAAAATGATAAACATAATGTTATTTGCATGAAAATTGTAAAACACAAAACTAAAAAGGCCCGTTCGGGGGCCGAAATTGCGAAATGACCACTGAAATCACCAAAACTTGGCACGGACAGCTTGTTCAAACTTAAATAGACTTGTAGGAACAAACGGAACCTCGATTGGATCCCCGGTTAGAAAATTAGAAGGAAAATTGTTAAACACAAGACTTAAAATGCCCGTTAAGTGGCCAAAATTGCGAAATGACCACCGAAACCACCGAAACTTGGCACGGATAGCTTGTACAAGCCTAAATAGACTTGTAGGAGCAAACGGGACCTCGATTGGATCCCCGGTTAGAAAATTAGAAGGAAAATTATAAAACACAAGACTTAAAAAGGCCCGTTCGGGGGCTGAAATTGCGAAATGACCACCGAAACCACCGAAACTTGGCACGGACAGCTTGTTCAAGTCTAAATAGACTTGTAGGAATAAACGGGACCTCGATTAGATTTTCGGTTAGAAAATTACTAGAAAAAATGTAAAACACAAGACTTAAAATACCCGTTCGGAGGTCGAAATTTCGAAATGACCACCGAAACCACCGAAACTTGGCACGGACAACCTTTTCAAGCCTAAATAGACTTGTAGGAACAAACGAGACCTCTATTGGATCTCCTGTTAGAAAATTATAAAACACAAGACTTGAAAGGCCCGTTCGGGGGCTGAAATTGCAAAATGACCACCGAAACCATCAAAACTTGGCACGGACAGCTTATTCAAACTTAAATAGACTTGTAGGAACAAACGGAACCTCGATTAGATTTCCGGTTAGAAAATTACAAGAAAAAATATAAAACACAAGGCTTAAAAGGCCCGTTCGGGGGGTAGAAATTGCAAAATGACCACTGAAACCACCCAAACTTGGCACGGGCAACTTGTTCAAGCCTAAATAGACTTGTATAAGCAAACAACACCCGATTGGACTTCCCGTTCCAAAATTAAAATCAAAATTGTTAAATTCATATCGATTTTTTTTTTTTTTTTTTTTGTCAATCTAATATTGTTTTTTCTTTTTTCATGTGACAGATTGGCAATGGTGGAAAACAGTTCGAGCTGCATCAGAAGATTTGATCTTGTGTTTTTGTGTTTTGGAAATATTTTGACATAGGATTTTGGTAAATGATTTATGGATTAAATGTTTAGCATCAAAATATTTAGTTGTGTGTTTTTGAAAATATTTTGACATAGGATTTGGTAATGTATTTATGGGTTTGATGTTAGTAGTTTGTAAGTACTTTGATATGCATGTTTTAGATTGTCAGAGAATTGTAATTATGTTTATTGGAATTTTTCATAGCTATTAATTTTGAATTAGTATGAATGTCTTGCACAGGTGTATTATTATTTACATTACATTTGTGTATATATTGTGCACAAGAAAATAGGTGTTTTGGATTATTTTGAACAGGAAAATTATTAAAATCAAAATTTGTATAGTGAATTTTTAGTAACAGGTGGTGTTTTTGTCGCTGTTAATATATTTGGCGACAACATATTGTTTTTGTCGCTAAAAGTTAGTGGTTATTCCAGGAACTTTTAGCAACCAAAACTTACTCGTTGCTAAAAATGTGATTTTTAGCGACCAAATTAATTTTGTCGTTAAATAGTACTTTCGTCGACGCATTTATTTGTCGCTAAAACTGCATAGCCTATCCAAATTTTAACCTTTTTAGCAACAAATTGTAATTTTATAGTGACAAAATATATGATTTTTGGCAACCAATTTTGCTTGTCACTAAATGTCTACATACGGTGACAATTTTTGATTTCGTCGCCAATACTTTTAGTGACAGGGCTTTGGCAACCAATGGTATATTTTGTCGCCGATTCTTTTGGCGACGAAATTTGTGGGTCGCCAAATGTGTTTTTTGTTGTAGTGTTGATTTGACTGTTTTTGTGCGTTTTGTCAAGATGAAACTGTTGGTCAAGGGCTATGGCCTTCACTATTCAAGTTTCCCAAGTTGTCTTTGGCCATGCCAATATGGTGGCTGGTTGAATCACTTTGCTGCTCAAAAAAATGCCGGGTCACGAGTTGTCTCGCACTACGTTTGGATGGGGTGGTTTGGTGAGAAATGATGCAAAAGTGAACTCTTTTCTCGTTTTCAATTTATCAATTGTTTATAAATTGAGTGAGAAATGGTGAGAAAGAGAATTTGTTTACTAAGGTTGTGTTTGGAGATTTGGAAATGAAAAGGGAAAAGATTAGTGAAATGTGAGAAAAATATAATTACATTTCAGACATCTTTCCTCTCTCTTTCCAAATCCCTTCTCAAAATTCATGAACCAAAGCAAGTCTGTTTCATTTTTTACCAAAAGTGATGGGATTTAGTGAGAAACAAGTTGATCGCATTTTTACCTAGAGTGATGAGATTTAGTGAGAAACAAGTTGATTGGTTACAAGATTGCCCGAAGAAAGATAAAAATTCCACTCATATCCCCCTCTCTTGATAGTGAAAATATATATTTTTTCTCATAAATGAGATATCACTATCATTTCTTTTCCTTTCTCACCCTCCAAACGGAGTGTCAATTCTAAATGTCATTAGTTTTATACTTTGAAAGGAAAGTGTAAACATTCCCTTCTTCTTTTTGTTTCTATCGCTGGGCTGCGTGCAATTGGTTTCAACATGATTGCATCTCTTATAATGGTTATTGGTATTAATGGAGCTTTGAGTTACCCTACTCTTCCCGTAAGTTCATACTCTTTTTCTAGGAAATAATAATTTATGTGTTTTGAAACAGTACTTGTGTAAATATTTTCGAATGTGATCATGTGCCTCATCAAAAAATTAGCTAACTATTTTGGAAAAGAAAGAAGAAAAAACAAAGAAAAAATTGGAGTTTAAAGGTAAATAATCTACATTTGACCTTGATTTTCTTTATAGTCGTTACATTGAGTTACAAGCCATCTAACACATGGCCTGTTTCTAGGTTATATATTAAATAGAAAAAACAATCTGCTCTATCCTGTTCACCGGTAGCTAATATGGAGAAGGATTTTGATTCAAAGCTAAGGATTGAGAGCAATTCTTCCAATGGAGGGAACATTCCCAGATCTAAGAGCTTTGAATTGGGCAGTATCTATGGCATTGGTTCTTATTCCAAGGTCTCATTTTTCTTCATCATATTTAATTTTTTTACTGTATTTATTTATTTGTTTATTTTATTATTATTATTATTATTATTATTATTATTATTATTATTATTATTATTATTATTATTGTGAATTAATTTGATTTATGTTGATTTATTATGGTGTTTTGATGATTTATGTTCATTAGAGGTTAATTTGAATGTCATGTTTCATCTATCTTTTTAGGATTAGTTTAGATTGTTTATGGGTCATTTAAATTGGGTTTGATATAGTTATTATTAGAATTCCATTTTCTCAAACCCACAATTTTTTGAATCAATCTAATACATTTTATTTGAATTCCATTCTCTACAATTAATTCCATTCTCATCTCATTCTCTCTTTCATGGGTCTCTTACGGGTCATTTGTTTATTAAACCCATCCAAGCACCAAGAACTTTGTTCTCCACCCGACATATAACCGGACCTATATTTGAACTGGTAGTTTATTTGGGTTTGGGTTTGTGATTTTCGTTCGACATATAACTGGAGAATCAAGGCAAGTGTATAGTGGGGTTTTAATTGTTGTGTGACTTGCATCCATTTCAAAGCATTTAATATTAGCCATACTTGCAATTCGAACCAATCTTTTTACAACAGACCTATTGTTCTTCCTACATGTGAGCTCATTTTTTTCAAAATATGATTCAATTGGTAAGAGAAAATGTGTACTTATTTTTTATGAAGTGCGTTAGAGAAGATAGTAAAAGTAGATGAGGAAAAAAGGTGAAGAACATGGGAGCAGGTACCACAAGAATTAGCATATTTTTTAGCAGTTAGAAAGTTCATTGCTTACTATGTGACGTGATTTGGAAATAGCCAAACATTAGTTATTTTTTATTTCAAAATGACTTTAATCCATCTGACTTATTCTTTTCGAATCCTTTTAATTTGGCTATTTTTTAGGGATTTTTTTTTTTATAGAGTAAATTTCACCATTTAAGCGGTCTTTATATGGGAGTGCTTTGTGGTTAAAAAAATTATAGCAGTGCATTATTTTTTTCTCTATTTTTCTCACTATATTTCGGGTTTATAATTTGCAAAGAACTGTTAAAATGTGATTGGCAGTAGTAGCACTAGGAGGTGTACATTGTTTGGTGAGATTGTAGAGCACTAACTAATGTGCATTTTAATTTTAATTTTTTTGAATTGCAGAGTACTGGTTGGTGTCCATTTTAATTTTAATACTTTTATATTGCAGAGTATTGGTTGGTGTGCATTGTTTGGTGTTTAATTTTAATTTTTGTGGGATTGCAAAACACTTGCTGGTGTGCTTTATTTGGTGTTTAGTAATTTTTTTGGGGGGGATTATAAAGCGTTAACATGTGTACAATAACTTTGGTTTGTGTGCTTTGTTTAGCAGGCGATTTACACTTCAGTGTTGATGTGAAGCTTACACTTTGGTTTTTGTCTATAATAAAATTAAAATATATTCTTAAGTTTTATTGGGCGTGCCTTCAGGCACGGGCTATTAATAAAGTTTTATATTCTTAAGTTTTATTGGGTGTGTTTATAATAAAGTTTTATTTTTTCACTTTTCTCTATCCTCACTTAATAACTAGCATGTTATCAATCACCTACAAAGCATACAAACTAACTAATCCCTTTTTCTTTTCTTTTTTTTAGTAGGCAGGTCAATTAATTGGTTTGAGGCAAAGGTGGTGTTGGGTATGAGGTGAGGAAGAGCTGTGAATTTCATGTAATGATTTTTTGAAATGGTTTAGATTTTAGAAACCCATCTTCATGTAAGGATTTTTTAAAATGGGTTATATTTAAATGTGTTTCTAAATGGTTTTGATTTCAAAAATATGAAAATGATAAATGAACCAACGCAATTATTATAATGGGTTTCTAAATGAGTTTCTAAAATCAATTTTCATGTACTGATTTTCGGAAACCTATCTTTATTTTGTTTAATTTCTATGTAACTATTCTATTTATATCATTTGGAGTATTAATTATGTTTTCTCATTCTCTTTCTAACTGTTCCGTTTCATGCAGTTTCATTCTTTCTTTCATTTTTCAATTGTGGTTAGTATCTTTTATAAGTATTTGGTTGTGATCTTTGTTTAAAAAAATAGTGCAATTAATTTTATTTAATGAACCTTAGGTTTAATTTTAGTTAGATTTGTCCATTAACATTGATTTCAAGTTTGATTCTTTTTTTGTTGCCTACTAATTGTTATACATAATGCTTCAATTAGAAAATGAGATATGTATTATCACAGGGATAGAAACTCAAAAACTCGAAGGAGCATGATCATCCAAAAAAGGATCTTCACACAAGGTAAGCTTTAATTGTTTTAAAATTTAATTTTGTTTGATTTTACAGCTTTCAAAAATTCTTCTTCCTTATAACAAGACTCTTAGTCTTAATAAAATTTGAGTTTAATTATTTGCTCTCCTTACAAAATTTGAGTTTAATTCTATTTGGAGGTTTGTATGATTTATTTGCTTTTCTATTCATTTGTTTACTTCAGTAATGGATACATATGTCTATTCTCACTTCATCATTGAATGACCTAATTCAGTTGACCATAATAGGTATGTTTAATTCTTCTTAATTCATAGTTATTGATTTTTGTATTTCTCATATGTATTTTGATACGATTTTTCATGTTACAGTTTCTTTTGATGCAATTATTCTTCATTACAATTTCTTCCGATTTCTCATATATATTTTGATGTAATTTTTCATAGCTATTGGTTTTTTAAAGCGGATTTAAACGAGTGATTTTATTGCAGGTGATTGATCCATATTAGAAACGTTGGATTACGTTGCTTCTACATGTGTGTCGTTGGTTGGCTCTCTCATTCTAAACAAAATGATTATTTTTATTTTATTTTTTTTGGGGGGGGGGGGGGGGGTTAGCTAGGATGATTGTTTTGTACCAAAATGTTCATTGACCTTTATTTGAAGGCATTGAAATTTGATAAAGCAAAAACGATACTAATTCAATAATGTTTTTTTATTGAAGGTTATCTCATTCTAACTTGCTATAGTGTAGTATATATGTGTTATTTTGACGTGGATAAAAATCTAAAATTTGCTATTTGGACTTTAAGTTTAGCAAATATTTCTAGATTCTTTGCTTATGTTACATTGAAATATATAATTCATTTTTTGGACTTTAATTTTAAAATTTGCTATTTGAAATTTATAAATGTTTTCGCTAATTCAATGTGTAGAAACAATTTCAGTTTCTTATAGGTGAAGTTATAAATCTGAGTAATATTATCATTTTGAATTGATTTATTACCACTAAATTTCGTAGCACGTGATATCAAAAAAATTGTTGTCAGTGCCTTCAGGCACGGGTTATCTCTAGTATCATAATAAGACATCTGTCTATATATCTATCTATCTATATATTATATAAGTAAAAGAGGGTTTTTAGTGAAAAAGTTTCTAAGGTATCCACATGCCCAATCTCAATTTCTTATTTTTCTAATTTTAAAAAATAATAAACTACTCATATGTCTCACAAAATTTGTCAATTAAAAAAAAAAAAAAAATAAATAATCTTCAAGTCCATCTCTTAAGATCATTGCCTAAAATTAAATATAGAAACATGGTTTGTTGACTTTCCAATTTATTTGTACATCTTCTAAAATCTGTACCTAAGATCTTTCATGCCTTAAAATAAATTAAACAAAAATCAATTCAAATTTGTTTAAATTGTTTTGTTTGATTGATTTTGTTTCCTTATAATTAATTTGAAAAATTGATTTGGTTGTTTCCCTATAAATAAATTAAATAAACTGATTTGGCTATTTTTATACGAATTTGTGAATTTTTAAGTTTAAAAAATAATTTAAAAATAAAAAAATTTCATGATTTATGATTTAGAAAAAGAATAATAAATAAGATCCTTCCTGTGCACTATTTCTCCAACTAATTATTTCTCCTACCCCAAAACTCTAGCCGTCATACATTACACATTCTCAAGTCATTCATGTCCTTGTCATCCTATAAATATTACATTCATGCAATCATTAGTTTTTTTCTCTATATTTATGAAACAATTGGAGGTTAGTTAATATTTACTTACATTTTGTAAATAGACTCTTTCATCCTTTACGTATATTTTTTATTTATTTATTTTATTTTTACTTTTGACCATTTTTAATCTTTACATTTCATATTTTACGTATCATTTGTCCCTATACTCTCTACTAACAATTATTTATTGTTTTACTTATAACCATTTTTTTGTTGAAAAATATTATTTTTACTAGAATATTTATGCAAAATTTTATCCTAAAATGATGTGGTAGTGTCATTTGTATAATAAAAAAACATGTCAATGGACTCTTTATTGTAAATTGTTTGATCAAGATCCAACCAAATCATTATTTATAATTTTTTTGTATTGATTTTATGTTTGTATATCACTACTCTTTTCTTTTTTCTTTTTCTTTTTTTTTTCTTTTTTATAAATATTTTGTGACATCATGATATGTGTTAATTGACAATTGATGTAGAGCATTACTTCAAAAGTAACTAATAATTTTTTCCTTAATATTTTTATGACTTCACTTTAATATTTTCATTTGCAGTTGATTTTCACTACAAGAAAAAACACTTTCCGTGACCAACATTTTGGTCGCGAAAAGTACCATATTTGGTCGCTAAAACCTTTTCGCGACCAAAATATGTTGGTCGCGAGTTGGTCGCTAAAGCCTCGTGACAAATAGTTTTCTGCGACCAAAAAAGCCTTTGGTCGCTAAAAGTGACCATTCGCGACCAACTTTTTTGGTCACCAAAAGTCCAATTCATATTAGCCAAAAAGGAACTTTTAGCGACCAAAGATAAGTTGGTCGCCAAAAGTTAGCGTTGACCCAAAAAAAATAATTTTTTTGTGCTACCTAGGACTTGAACTCCTGACCAAGGAGTCACCATGCACCAAGTAGTCACCATGCACCCAATCCACTCTGCCAATAACATGCTTCTTGTTCTTATTTGGCAGAAAAAATATATAACCCACAAAAATTGGGTTATATATTATTTTATAAAACTTTTAATGCCTAAACAGAAAAATAACATGTAATTACAGTAGCATCCTTTTTTTTAAAATTTATCCCGTCATAACTTTCCGCGACCAACTTTTTTTTTTGGTCGCCAAAGGGTAATCTTCCGTGACCAAAAAAGCCTTTGGTCGCCAATAAGTATACTTTCCGTGACCAACTTTTTTTTTGGTCGCCAAAGGGTATACTTTCCGCCACCAAAAAAGCCTTTGGTCGCCAAAGAGTATACTTTCCACGACCAACTTTTTTTTTGGTCGCCAAAAGGTGATCTTTCGCGACCAAAAAAGCCTTTGTTCTCCAATAGGTATACTTTCCGCGACCAATTTTTTTTTTGTCGCCAAAAGGTGATTTTCCACGACCAAAAACTTGTGGTCGCCAAAAGTTAAATTTTAGTCGCAGAAAGTGGACCATTTGTGACAAAAAAAAAATAAGTGGTCACCAAAAGTGTTTTTTCTTGTAGTGTTTGTTTAAAAATATCAATTCAAAAAATATTTTCGTAAACAAATATCTGTTTAATTTTGTTTGAAATGAATTGATATTTTGTTTGAATTGATTTTTATTTATTTTTGTTTAAAACTATTATAAAAATATCTACAATTGTCTAGATTAAAGTGAAGTTATGACCATAATTACAACACTATAAAAAAATATCATATTTAATCTATTTTTTCAAAACTATTAAATATGCATAAATATGTACATTTTATTATGAAAAAAAAAATTACTAATGATGTATGTTTACCAATTTAAAAAATATTTACACAAACAAATTGGTTAAGTGACTTTTCAATTTGTGTTGATTGACATAAATCTAACATGACTTAGATACCTTGATCATCTCATAAAATTTTAAAAATACTCTTACATTTTACGATCAACTTAAATTTATCATGTTCTATCAGTTGATAAATCAAATTTTAATAATATGAGAATATTTTTTCTAATGTACTTATTGAATAAATATAAAAATCTAAATATTTCACTGCAATTTTTTTGCAACATCGCCTTAAAAATAAAAAGAGATAGAAGATGAGTGGAAAAGAGGAAGAGAGAGAGAGAGTGAGAGAGAGAGCTACTGGAGAGAGCTACTTGAGAGGATCCGAACTCCTTTTGGTAATTTGAGTTGTCCATTATATAGATCTTTATGTGAGGATCATTTATGAAGGAAAAAAAAAATCAAATTAATCTAATAATAAGATGTAACCACATAATTTCATTAAATTTTTTTATGGGAAAAAGGTATGATTTTAAAATATAATGTTCAATTAAAAAAACAAAAGAAGAAGCGAATTTAATGAAATTATATAATGAATTGACTTTGAACACAATAAAAATTTAATGAATTGAGTTCGAACGAGCCCTTACCGAGTCGAGTTCGAACCTATTTACAAACGATTCTATTCATTTGTAACCGTAATTGTGATTAAATTTATGTAGAGTGAGATCTATATATATAACCACAAAATGATAATTCTAAATAATTTTTAAATAGTTAAATTTAGATTTGTAATATTACTGAATGGCACCTCTAATTTGACTTGTCACAAATTGCCCCTCTCGTGGTCGACTTTTTGGGTGACTTTAGAGCTTGTATTGTGTCACCGTGATATTCTAGTGACGTTACTCGGATTTTTAAGTCAGTCCTCGAGCTAGACTTTGGAGAATTCCAAATGGAAGACTTTTGACAATTTGAAATTTAAATTACTTTACACGATTATCTCGTTCCATTATAACCAAATAATGGAGGGGTCTTTTCACAACAAGTTAAAAAAAGTTAATTTTTTGATTTTTAACTTTTTTACACAAAAAAAATAGCTTTTTTGTTCAAAAAAGTCAACTTTTTTGCCAAAAAAATCAAAAAACTAAAAAATCAATTTTTTACTAACTTCCCAAAACACTCTAATGTGAAACATTGCCGAGTTGCGTGCTAGACTTTATGGTGATTTTAGAGCTTGGAGTGGGTCTATGGTGTTTTGATGGTGTATGTTTATGAAATACTATTCCTTCCGTCCTAAAATAATGGTCCTTTTTAGGAGATTTAACTTTTTTTAATAATACAATTATTACACTTTAAAAAAATTGATTTTTCAAAATTATCCTTTGATAGTATATTTTTTGGGGAATATCAATATCATAATTATACTTTTTATGTTATTGAATTTAAAAGAAGAGCAAAATGGAAAATTTATATTATTTTTGTACTTGATTTTTGAAAAGGGACTAATATTTTGGGACAATGAAAAATAGAATAAGGGACTAATATTTTAGAACGGAAGGAGTAATGATTTTGGATTGCTTTAAGTTGGTCATCTTAATTTAACATAATGTTTTCCGATTCACTAGATCAACTAATTTGGGAAGGAAGGGACTTATATTTTGGAACGGAAGGAGTAATGATTTTGGATTACTTTAAGTTAGCCAGCTTTTAACTTTTTATTCATTTTGAGTCACATCACTTCTCATATTTTTTATCTACAAAAAGACAAAATAGACTAAAAAAAAAAAAAAAAAAAACTAACTTTTTACCAATTTTTCAAAACCCCAATTTGTTAGCTGAGGCCTAATTAAAACCAAGACAAAGACCCCTATGAATTGACCCCCAAGAAATTATTTCAACCTAACAGATTCTAAACTTATACTTCCAGATGTATATCATAAATTTGTTATTCATAATTTTTACCACTAATAAAATACACATCACAAGTATTCGTAACTTTGAGAATAATGTTAGAGACCCTAAGATCATGTTTGATTCACAAGACTAATAGTGAAAGTATTAATAATCTCTTCAAATTAGTGTGGTATTTACTATCCAATTGAATTAGTAGGATAAATTATCCCATGTCCATTGTTTGATTTGTATTGGATAAGAAAACATATGAAGATAAAAGAGTTTTTATTTTATTTTATTTCCCAACTCAGAATATATAATCCCACCCCTATCCCATTACTAATAATCAATTTGTTGGATTAATTATCCATTGAATTAATAATCCTGAAATAAAATTTCAAAACAAACATAGGATTATTGGGCTCACATAGTAATAATCTCAATCTCATGCTCTAATCTTGTCAATCAAACATACCCTAAGGCCATGTTTGATTCACAAGACTAATAGTGAGGTATTAATAATCCTATTAAATTAGTGTGGTGTTTACTATCCCACCCTTACCCCATTATTAATAATCCTACAAATTTGTTGGATTAATAATTCTAAACCAAAATGTCAAAAGAAACATAGGATAATTGGGCTCACGAATTAATAATCATAATCTCATGCTTTAATCTTTCCAATCAAACATGCCCTAAAAGTTTTATCAAATCTTCTACTAAATATCTCACATGGGTGTAGAACCCACATGGGACCCATATAGTGTGGGTCCCACACCTACATGAGACATTTGATAGAGACTTTGATAAAATTTTTGAGATCTCTAGTATTATTATAACTTTAGGTCATGTTTGATTCACAAGACTAATAGTGAAGTATTAATAATCCTATTAAATTAGTGTAGTATTCACTATCCAATTGGATTAATATCCATTGGATTAATAATCCCACCCTACCCCATTACTAATAATCCTACAAATTTGTTGGATTAATTATCCATTGGATTAATAATCCTAAACCAAAATGTTAAAACAAACATAGGATAATTGGGCCTACGGATTAATAATCCTAATCCCATACTCTAATCAATCCAATCAAACATACCCTTAAATCACATACGTTCGTAAGTTTATATCACAGAAAAGTTTAATTTCTATGTCTTTCTTGAAAGTGAAAATCATAAGTTTCTCAATTTTTTCTATACACAGGCAATTGAAAATACAATTAAATTTAATTAACTTATTGAATCAAAAGAATCTGTTAATAGTTGATGACGAGAAAAGGTTCAAATAGCTTGAGGAGAAGAATAATACAGCCACAATTTAAAGAGCTTGAACCTTCAGAAGCTATTGCTAGCACAGAGAACAATAGACCCATAGTTTTATTTGAATTACCAGTGCACAATAGATCTGAAAATTTACAGAGAGATTGAAGAGAGGGGCCGTGTTGATGTGGGGGAGTGGATTGGTTCAGTTAGGGAATCGACCATTTCTAATTTGAATTAGTAAGACATGAAATAACAAATAAGAAAGACAAAATAAATCGAAGAAATCACACACACAAAAACACATAGTTCATCGCAGAATAGGATTACATCGATGATTGCTGCAGGTTTCAGTATAATCAAATAACAAATACAACTCTCAATAGATACAGGAGGCATCATTCTCATCTATTTATAAGTATAGAAATTAGGTCAATGCGGATGCCACATGAAATTATCAAGGTACTCGAGGAAGGCCCCCCAAATCTCCCATTGAACCCAGACTCAATAAACAGTACATATCAAAATACACAAACCCAACAGGTTCATGGCAAAGGCAAGGTGGCTGATGTATGTGTAGTGAAGGTCAAAAATGTAAAATACAACTGTCCGATGTTAGGCTGACAACATTGACAAGATGTAAGGGAGATGAATGTCATTTCAAAATATGAGGAGAGATCTCTCCCATTGTCATAAATTTTAAGAAAGGTGCCTATTACTTTTCCTTAAGGTTTTAAAAACGGCCGCAATTGTTACGTAACGCCGTTATGTAACGATTATAGTGGTTACAATCACCTGTTACGGTCGCTATAGCGGTGTGATGGAAATTTACATGTATGATGGTCGTTTCGGTGTTACGTAACGGCCGTAACAGTACCGTAACAGTCGTAACAGTCCGTTAGACACCGTTACACTCTTTTACAATATTCTGAATAGCTTATTTTTCCCAAAAAAAAAAAAACAAACAAACAAAAGCTTACAAAAAAAGGAATAAATACAAGTGATCCAAACTCAAAGAAAAAATCTTATATGAAATTTTTTTTTTATAATCTTTTTTTTTAAATTTCTGACACAATTTTTATTTTATAATCCTTTCATTTAATAATTGTGAATAATTTTTATTCAATTAGTTTAGGTGTTGGTAAAAAATAATTTGTAGACATTTAAAATCAATTATTTTTAAAATTATTAACTATTGAAATAAAATGTAAAAATCTCCTTTATAGTGATTTGAAAATATAAAATATATTGAATCATATTTAAAAATTAACAAAAATTGATCAAAATTTATTTTAAACCCCAATAAATGAGATTATGAAAACAAAAATATGTGTAAAGGTAAGTTTTCTTCAAATTGTGCGAAAAATAAAAATAAAAACAAGGTTTCGATTACTGCAACCGTCAGCCTTTACACCCTGCAATTGTTATCGCGTCACTGCAACCGTTATGGTAACCAAAACCGCTTTTCAAAACCTTACTTACCGTATTTATTATTAGGGTCAGGCTTTTCTCCAGTACAAGATCGGACTAGAGCGTGTTGTACTGGGCCCACCACGGGTCTTATTTCGATAATCCGAATCATTCAATATGTAGAACTTTTCGAATATTTTATCCCTATAAAAAATCACGTTGATTGGATATCGATAACTACTTGATCGGATCAGATTTTTGTCAACGGTAAATATAATTTTCAAAATAAATTATTGACAAAAATCTGATCCGATCAAGTTGCTATCTATATCCGATCAATGTGATTTTTCACAAGAATAAAATATTCAACGAGCTACACACATTGAATGGTTCGGATTATTGAAACAGGATCCGTGGTAGACTCCACAGGCCCAACAATATTGTCCAATCCACTTTGTGGATTGGAGACAAGTCTATCCCTTATTATTATAAATATATAATTTTTAAAAATAACTTGAGACATCTAATTTATCACATTTAAAAATTATTTCTAATAATGTGTTTGATAATTATCAAATTTTAATTCGTCAAATATTTTATAATGTAAGATTTAATTTCAATATTATTGTTGGCTTATTTTTCCTACGAAGGAAAATATTATAAATGCGAACGTGCCAGCAAGGATTGAAAAATCCTTACAGATTAAATTCAAGCCAATTATCAAGCGATTGCGTTGACGATTCTTTTGCCTCAACAAAGAGGACTTCAAAATTGCCAAAGTGTAGAGAAAACAAAAATTAAAAGAAGAATGAGGGACGGAGAAGGACGATTGAGTGAACAATCAAAGTGATAATTACTTATCTCTACTCCTATGCTTCGAAAAGGAAGTGCATAAAATGCATCGAAATGGAAATACTGAAAATAAATGCTTCGAAATATAAATTTATGTTAAATTACTCCTAAGATAAGGAAAATGACAAGAAATATTGAAATCAAGTGTCTTTGATTTAAGTTCTGGGTCCTTTACAATGTAGCAATTAATGGCTATTTATAGAGGAAAAAATACAGCAATAACTACTTAGTAACTACCCATTTCTTCCATCTTCATTCTTGTCTTGCCGTGTGTCCTTCCACTCATTCACTTTGTCCTTCCACTCATCCACTTTGTCCTTCATATTCTCCATCATCTCTATAACTTCTTTTAACTTCCAGATGAATAAGAGGATGCCACGTGTCCTGCAATTGTATAAATAATAAAAATTGCAGATTTATGGTGCTAACATTACCCCTCGTGGCCCTTAAAAATGATGTTTATTTGAATTTTTGAAGGGTCGAACCAAGCACATGATTAATCTAAGCAATAAAATGCTTCGAATAATATCAACAAAGTGCTTCGAATGATGTAATAGCGCCAATGAAGTGCTTCGAATGAGTATGAAATTATAACTAGATGTCTCAAATGCTAGCTATTATGGACTAGTAACAAGCTTCAAAAGTGGTATAAAGGATCAAAATCATCTTTCGAAGGTTGAAAGTGCCGACAAAGGACAAATTACATCCTTGGAAATATTCGGCAAAGCTTCGAAGGTTCATAACCACCATTATTGTTTCTTCGAAACTGAGAGGGTAATTTATATCTAAATTGGGCCGAGCTAAGGAGGAGACTTCTTTGGAAATTGGGCCGTGCGACGAACCGAGGTAAGAATAGATGTACTTCGGTCCAAGGACTAAACGGATGTGGGCCACGGTGGAAAGGGCTTAGCAAGTTTTCTGCGGTCCGAGTATCAATCCGGTCCAAGTGTAAAGGCGCTTGGAGAGTGGTAGCTCGGTCCAAATGTAACGACGGTCACCACGGTCGGAGTGAAGAGTTGTAGCTCGGTCCAAGTGTAAAGACGGTCACCACGGTCGTAGCGCACCATAGTTAGCTCGGCCATGGCATTCGCAGCCGAGGTATGATGGCTTCTCTTTGTGGACTTCGCTCTGGATAGCGTGGTGGAAGCTTACTCCGGTTAGCCCGGTCTCAAAGGACCCAACTGAGGTACCAAGTTGGAGTGTGTCAAATCAAGGTACACGCAATGAAAGGAAGAACCGAGGTGTGGAGCTCGGTCTACTCTGTGGCTTTAGCATGGTCATGGCACAGTACGGTTAGTTCGGTCTAAAACCTTGCTAAAAGTTAGTTCGGTCGTGGTGTATGGAACCGAGGTATGCTGAGCTTTCTTAAGTACTTAGTGCCAGAATTAGTTCGGCTCAACTCTCTTATGGATAGCTCGGTCTTAGCATGTGAAGGCCGAGGTAAGAGAAAGGAAGTAATAGCCGAAGTAACAGTTAGGTCGGTCGTATGGTAATCCGACCATGGTAAAACCATCTCACTTGGTTTAAGCAGTGAGGGGGGTGTTGGAGGATAAGCATTATCTTCCAGGAGTATGAATCCTAGGAGGACTCTACATGGAGGAGTAAGAGTCCTACTAGGATTGTGCCACTCGAAACCTATAAAAGCACACCAATATCACCTATGAAGAGGTAATGCAACTTTTGTTCCCTGAAGACATTGAGCTTTTGTGTCACGACCCAAACCCGCCCCTATGGGTTTAGCACCGTAACCGGCCAGTAATCCGAGATTACCGAAGGCCTGCTTAACAGTAGAACAGTAGTACAGAGTACAGGGGCATGGCGGAAGCCAATACAGTAAATAAACAATGTCCAATGAGCTGTGACAGTCTGTATGCAAAAAGATTTTTTCATACATTTATACATTCAGTACAGAACAGTATGCATAACATTTACAAACATTCAGTACAGGGACCTAATCCCTATCAAACAGTACAGTAACGGTCTATCAGTTGATACAGTAAGCAAAGCAGAACGGTGCAATAAAGGGGAAAGCTAGAACACCCCTAAGCCTTTGCATAACAGGCTCGGAACCTCACAGTGAGGCACAATGGTTGGCTGACAAACGAAAGCTTGCCTGACGCTCCTAGCGGCGGTCCGGTGCCTGGACACCTACATATATATATGAGCAGTGAGCTAAAGCCCAGTGAATAACATAATGCGTAAAGAGGTTATGAATGAATGTCCTTACAGTAATGAAACAGTTCATTAAACAGTATTTCAGTCTTTCAGTATTTCAGTCAATCAGTCATTCAGTTTGTGGCTCATATTTCAGGCCATAACAGTTATTCAGTCAAAACGGTGATATGTGGTACATCCAATAGCCTATAACAGTAGGTCCAAAAGGACCGGGCCTTGGCAGACCCAACAGTAGTGATGGCCATCAATCAGTAAACAGTACGGTTCCACAAGGGAACCTACAGAGCTCTGTAACAGTATTAGTAAACAGTATGTTAAGGATGCCACAATACAGTTCGAAATACAGGACATACATTCATTCAATAAACAATATCAGTTCAATAAACAGTTCAGTTCAGTATTCAAAATATAACCATTTTGAACATATCTTTACACAATCTGTTACTCACAGAGTTCTGGGCTACAGTATGCTAGAGCGTCTCCTCGAAAGCCAACCCTACACAGTATACAGGATGAACACACACTAAGCTATACAGTTGGGAAAGATCAATAACTTAATCCCTAATTTGCCTCGGTGTGTTCTACATCTATATCCTTATTAAGATGCCTTAAACTAGGCCTAAGAATGCCTAGAATGGGATGAGGATGCAAAAATACAGTTGGAAGACATTTTTCAAAAGTTGCTGAAATTAAGAGCTTCGCTCGAGCGAGCCTTCTTTCGCTCGAGCGAGCTTCCAAAATCAAAGGCTTCGCTCGAGCGAACAATCCTTCGCTCGAGCGAACTGCTGGAACAGTAAAAGTACTGGATGCTGAAATTTTACGCTCGAGCTACCAATCCTTCGCTCGAGCGTGGCTCTGAACAAACGATGGTCGCTCAAGCGAGGAATCCTTCGCTCGAGCGAGGAGGCCAAATTCTGGAATTTCCAGATTTGTCTTCCAAGTCCGAACCAAGCATTCTACCACTCAATACTCAACCTCTTGGGCCCAAATTCTGGGAAATACATCCTAAAACAATGTATAACAAGTTTCAAAAGCCAATTTATGAATTCAAGCCCCAAAGGTGAGTCAATTAAAAGCATTTTCAAACCCATTTTCATGAATATGAAGAACATGCAAACATGCATGAATCAAAACCATTTTAATGCTTCAATTCTTGCTCTAATGAGCTCAATCCTTTCAAACCAAGATGAAAACATGGACTATAACAATATTATGAACATGCATGTGAGGAATGAAGAATTACAACCTCAAAACTTGACAATATGCACATGCATGCAACAATTGAGCTTCATGGCAACAATTTAACTCCAATTCATGGCTTGAGGCTTTAATCTAACATGAACCATGCACAATTTAACTTGAATACAACAATGAAAGGTTGATTCTCCTACCTTAGGTCTAGAATTAGAAGTGTAGGAGCTCAAACATGCAATTATTCTTCCAAATCACCAAGTCTCCTAGCAAATTTGCAAGAAGAACTCAATCTCTCTCTCTCTAGCTCTCTAATTTCGGTTGAGAGGCAACAAGGAGCTGATCAATGCTTTCTCTAAGTGTAATAAGGCTCTCAAAAATTAATAAACAATGGGCCACTCACATGGCAATAGTGTAAATAAGTCAAACTCTTTAATTGGCTTTATTTAATCTAATTTAATCATTCCTAATCAATTTTTCAGATAAATATACCATTAAATCACAAATATTCTACTGAGTCCAAAACACTAAACGGTTTCTAACTCGGCCGCCGATAAGGCCTTCAATTAGCAGTTTAAACATATAAATTCAAACAGATAATCAATCGATCAAACAGACGCCAAATGCAATTCAATAGATAAACTTATTCAATTTCAGTTTCGATTTCAATCAGTCAGTTCAGTAGTTTATCCAGTTCACTTATCAGTCATTACCAGTTCAGTTTAGCAATAATCAGTACTTAATTCAGTAATTTTCGATAATCAGTACGAGGGTTGTTACATTTTGCCTATTTGTCTTGCTTACTGACTTAGGCATCGGAGAGGTTTCCGGCACACACCCGTCGGCCAGCTCACGTTTGTGTTTTCAGGTGATAAAGCGACGACGTACAGAGGAACGCAGACTTGGTCAACAGGATTATACGAGAAGGTGTATCTCTTTCCCGTACAGAAGCTGTTAATGCAAGATAGAGTGCTTCGAAGCTTACAAAATTATGACAAAAGGGCCTTTGAAGCAACTTTTGGCTAATATTGTGGTTATTCAAATTTTGTATGTTCTGGTTCATACATAATTAATGAAAATATTAATTTTGTGCTTCGAACCAATTATTAATTCTTCGAAGACACCAAAACTGTTGTTCTTCGAACCAACTTATCATGCCAAAAACAGGCATTATTCGACAACTAATTAATTGTCATGTTACATATATTTGAAGAGATGTACACATTTCGAAAGTTTTCAAAGCTTTATACAGTTTCGAAGGTGAAATAATCAACCTTTGAAACAACTCTTGATGTTTCGAATGTATCTTCAAAACTTTATACAGCTTCGAAGGTGAAGTAATCAACATTCGAAACAACTTTTGATGCTTCGAATGTATCTTCGATGCTTTGATTGTGTACATACAAACAACTGGCCATCAATTTGAAATGATAAGCCATTCTCAACCATTTATTTAAATGCACAGGCTTTTTCTAGCCAAGTTCATGCATTTTAAATGGTTATCCCTTGTTCTTAGTGCTTCGAACTCATAAGAACAATTTGTTAATTTTATTAGCCACATCATCAGAATTATATTTTGATGTGAACCACAAATCCAAAAAGGATTTTGAACACCAAAAGTCATGGTATAGTGTGACCATGAAAATTCATACTTTTTGGCATTTTGAAAAATGTCAAAAATTTTGAATTCATGAACAGTGGCTTGTTCATTATTCTTGACCATGTTTGGTTTAAAAACATGACTTTCGCCGAATTGATTGTCATAATTCTTTGCCAAAGTGGGTGTTTTTTTCATGTTAGCCATTAATGACTTATGAAAATCCCCCATAAGAATGTTATTTTCATGACTTGACTCTCTAAAAATTGATTTTTGGACCTCCCGAGCCATGTATGAAACATCATTCTTAGCCAAATTTGGCTCAAAAACATGCTCTTTCGTTATGTTAATTTCATAATTTGACTCTTTAAAAACGAAATCTTGAACCCCCGAGCCATTGATGAAATCAACTCTTTGCTTTTGCTATTTTCAACCATGGAAAAATTCTGAAAAAATTCACCAATTCCGGTCATTAAAGCCTCAGTTAATGACTTGGTAGTGAGAGTTGATAACTCATCATTCCATTGGCGAATTTCCATATCAAGTTGATGAATTTCTCTAATTAAATAGTGTCTTTTTTCTTCTACCAAAAATATTGTAATGGATGAAAGTTTATTTCATCAAGAAAATGGATCTCTTCTTGAAGATCCAAAACTTCTCTTTCACGCCAATATATTTCATATTGACAAGTTCGAATAGCGAAATCCAAATCATTTGTCATTTCTTACACTTGGTTGTCCCACTGGGCGTGTCAAAAATTGTTGGCTTATTTTTCCTACGAAGGAAAATATTATAAATGCGAGCGTGCCAGTAAGGATTGAAAAATCCTTACAGATTAAATTCAAGCCAATTATCAAGCGATTGTGTTGACAGTTCTTTCGCTTCAACAAAGAGGACTTCAAAATTGCCAAAGTGTAGAGAAAAAAAAAATTAAAAGAAGAATGAGGGAGACGGAGAAAGATGATTAAGTGAACAATCAAAGTAATAATTACTTACCTCTACTCCTATGCTTCGAAAAGGAAGTGCATTAAATACTTCGAAAATAAAATGCTGAAAATAAATACTTCGAAATATAAATCTATGTTAAATTACTCCTAAGATAAGGAAAATGACAAGAAATATTGAAATCAAGTGTCTTTGATTATGAATTCTGGGTCCTTTACAATGTAGCCATTAATGGCTATTTATAGAAGAAAAAATACAGCAATAACTACTTAGTAACTATCAATTTCTTCCATCTTCATTCTTGTCTTGTCATGTGTCCTTCCACTCATTCACTTTGTCCTTCCACTCATCCACTTTGTCCTTCATATTCTCCATCATCTCTATAACTTCTTTTAATTTCTAAATAAATAAGAGGATGCCACGTGTCATTCAATTATATAAATAATAAAAATTACAGATTTATGGTGTTAATAATTATATATTAAAAATTATTTAAAAATGATAAATTAAAAGAGATGTGACGTTGTTGATATTTGGAAGATGAAACGACTTTTGAGGCCTTTTGGAAGATGAAACGACTTTTGTTTCGTGGAAGATTCTGAGAGCAGGTAGGGTGTTAAGTGGCCATTTTGAGGCCACCAGGACTCTTGGATTAGATTGTTGAGGGAAAAAAAATTAAATAATATTTATTTTAAAAAAATATACGGAATTTTGCAGACGGTTCATTATTTTGAAGGAAAAAAAAATAATCTGGTCATGTGATTACTATATTATATATGATTATTTAATTAATTTAAATCTTTAAATGAATGATATTTTGAAAAATAAAAAATTTGAATTATTGAAATGAGTATTTTACTGCGTGAACAATACACACATTTTTATCAATATAAAATAGTGGGACAAACCATTTTGGATAGAATTATAAATTATCACACTTTGGTCAAGTTTGTTCGGACAGTGATAGTCTTGGGATTGGACGAACAATCTAATAAAATGCATAATTCAATGTTTGAATAAATATATTGAAGTTTGGCTAGTAGTCCATCCAAATATAGCATCTCTCATATAGAAGTATTAGTATATCACCCGTGTTATGTACGGATTGCGTTTATAATTATCTATATATGTGAATTGTGATTTTTAAATATTTTTTTTTATTTTTTAAATGTCTTCTTTTTTCTCTTTTTTATATTATATTAAAGTTTAATATTTTGATAATAATCATATGTGTTGGACTTTTTAAGGAATTAAATATCTTTTTTTATTATTATATTGTATTAAAATTTAATATTTTGATAATAATCACATGTGTTAGACTTTTCAAGAAATTTTTTTTTTATGTTTGTTCTTAATGCATTAAAGTGTTATTATGAGTGATAATAATCATATGTGTTGGGACTTTTCAAGGAATTCATGTGTTGGATTTCAAAGAATTTTTTTTATGCTTATTCTTAATGCATGTAAGTATTATTATGAGGGTAAGACTTGGGAGTTGGGAGAAGTTAATAAATGCTAAGATTTTTTTTTTAAAATAAAAAATTCAGGAAATTTAGATTGAGAGATTGAAGCTCTCACAAGGCTTAGGGTTAAAAATCCCTTTTTGCTTAATATATAATATAGATAGATTGCATCTCAAGAGAGGAGTGAGACATAAAATAAAGAACTAAGAATATGTTCACACTAATTAGTTAAATCGAAAAATTGGTAAGATTTCTCAATTTCTTCTCATAAGTTTGACGCAATCCAAATATCGGATCGGACACACAATTTAAAAGTATTGATAATCATAAGATTAATAATAGTTCTATGAATATTAAGCTCATATAACCAAATCTGTCAAAAAAAAAAAAAAAAAAAAAATCATCTTTTCACATATGAGGGAATATAAAATGTTGGGAAAATAATAAATCAGTGAATTTTTAGAAAAAGTTTGGTTTCTCTTAATTTGTCATCTCAATTTGAGAGAATGTTTGGGCTTAGTAAGCCTATTTTGGAACTGATTTCAATGATCTGAACCGTCACTTTCTTAGACTCATTAAGTAGAATATTCATGCAAAAAATCAAGATGATTGGATATTGGTAGTTATATGTTTGAATCATATTAGTTTTTAAAAAAATGGGCGACAAATATAATTTTAAGAATAACTATCTATTTTTTGTAATACAAATCTAATTCAAATATATTACTATCGATATCTAATCATTTTAATTTTTGTATGAATATTCTACTCAATAAATCTTAATAAGTGAACAGTTTAGATCATCTCATGTTGAGATGTAAATATAAAAGAAGTCTAAACCTTTTAGAAAAACAATTTCAAATTAATGGTAAACTTTATAAACTTTAATAATTAAAGTCGTGGACTTTTTCGCAATTCTGTAATTATTTTGAAAAAATAAGGTTGATTTGTAATTTTTTCTAAAATGTTTAAACACTAGACTTCCATTATTTTAAGGGTCATGCTAGGTGTCATGAAAACCTTCATAAAAACCATCATGAAAACTCATCTGCACCGTTGAATCATGAAATCATATCTAATCTAACGGTGCAAACAGTTTTCCTTATGATTTTCCTTAAAAATTTTCCACCACCTAGCATTTCTCTTATTTTAATAGCCACTTTGTCTCTTGTTTCCCTCTCAAGTTATGCCAGCAGCTGCCATCATGGAGAAAACTTGGTTCCTCTATCTAACTGCAGTGTTCTTGGCACAGTACTGTTTCTTAGCCTGTTTCACTATGAATGTTTCTAGCTTCACTACCGATCAGTCTGCTCTTTTGGCCTTCAAAGCCCATATCACTTTCGACAATCCTCACCACATATTGGCCAATAACTGGTCCTCAGCCACCACAGTTTGCGACTGGATTGGTGTCTCTTGCGGCAAGCGCCACCACAGAGTGGTGGCTTTGAATCTCCCTGCCATGGGTATTGGAGGCACCATCCCACCCCACATTGGAAACCTCTCATTTCTGTCCTACTTCAACATTTCCAACAACACTTTCCATGGTCATCTTCCTAGTGAGATGGCTCGGTTGCATCTCCTAAATGTTGTCGACTTCAATTTCAACAACTTCGATGGAGGTGTTCCGACATGGTTTGGAAACTTACCCAAGCTTCAATACTTGTGTCTCGCAAGCAACAGTTTCACAGGTTTGGTTCCACCTTCCATTGGCAACATATCAACATTAGAGTCTCTCGATTTAAGGTACAATTTTCTAGAGGGAGGAGTTCCTGAAGAGATTGGTTATCTCACGAAACTGAAGTCGTTACGGATGGGATTTAATAATTTGTCGGGGTCTATACCGCCAACCATCTTCAACATCTCATCACTTCAATGGATTGAATTCATACAAAATATGTTGTCTGGTAGTCTTCCGGAGGATTTGTGTGTTTTTCTTCCGAAACTTGAATTTCTCCGTCTTTCTGAGAATGAGTTTGATGGCCAAATTCCAACAACTCTAGGTGAATGCAGAGAGCTCCAATTCTTATCATTATCTTACAATAAATTTAGTGGTTTCATTCCAAAGGGGATTGGGAATTTGACTTTGCTTCAGATTTTATATCTTGGTGGTAACAACTTTCTAGGTATGATTCATTCCCACTTATTACTGTTATTCAGTTTGGTTTGCGTTTCATATAAGCTTCTCTCTTCCATGGATCGGACCGACCGTTTGGGCTTGTGGGCATATTATAAATCATGTTTTAATGGTTTGAATTATTCATTTTTGAAGTCATAATATTTAAATTATTTATGAAAAAATTAAATCAATCCGATATTATTCGAAATAAGAAGAGTCATAAAACAACTAATTTTTTCAAATATCAATGACGCAGGATGAATAATTTAGAAAGAGTTAGAGCTTTTTTGGTTGGTCCCATTCTCGTTAAAATTCTGAATCTTTTAATCCTAGGCTTTTATCTTGCTCTTATCTATATTTACTATTATATAAATAAAAACATTATTGTCCCTTTAAAATTAAAAGTTTTAATCCAGTTTTCTAATTTTTTTAAATTTTTAAATATTAAAATACATTTGTAATTCTACTATTGGTTCTTTCAATTTTATTATCATTTTATTAAATATTTTAATAATCAATATGGAACATTTTCAAATTTTCTTTGACTATTAAAATAAAAAAAAAAAAAAACTCTAATAATTTGATTTGACTCATCTAATCGGGATTGGGGCCGTGCTGTCTCACAGCACCGTGCCGTGACAAGTAACATCGCCGTTTTGCTTTTGTGTTTTTTTTTTTTTTTTTTTTGTGTGTGTGTGTAATATGATTTGATTTTCCTTTTTTAATTTTTAAAATTCATTTCCAAATCAAGATAGTGGGAAAAATTAAGATTTTGTTAAAAATATAAAAGATGAAAATTTATATCTACTCAAAAATTGAATGAATTTGATTAGTTGAAAAAAAATAAAAATAAAAATAAAAATTTGTATGGAAATTGAATTCTACAATGTTTGTATGTCTCAAATCACTAAAACTAAATTTTAAAAGTAAACCAATGTTCTAATTAAAAAACTTGAAACAAACGAAAATTTATTTATACATCATGCAGCAATTGTCTAATACCAAACAAGAAAAATGATTTTGTGCCCAAATTCCCGCTCCCCGAATGCTTTAATGTCCAAAACGACGACGTTTTGGACATTATTTTTTTATTTTTTATTTTTCTTCTTCTTCTTCCATTTTCTTCCGTCTGAACCAGAGAACTAGAGAGGGAGAGGGAGAGAAAGAGAGAAAGAGAGAGAGAGAGAGAAGAGAGGTCGCCGGTCGGTCGTCGGCCCAGCCGAGCTCGTCGCCGTCGCTTCGCTGCTCTGCTCTGATCGTTGCCGTCGCTGCTCTGATCGTCGCCCCCGCCCCTCGTCGGCTCTGCCCCGCTCGTCGCCTCCGCCGATCGCGTCGCCTCCGCCGCCTCCGCTCCCTCCTCCTCCATTTTTTAGGCCCCCTCTAGTCCTTCCTCCCCCTCCTCCTCCTCCTCCCCATCCCCCTCCCCCTCCTCCTCTTCCCCCTCCTTCTCTTCTTCGTCCTCCTCCTTCTTCTGCTGAAAAAAAGAAAAAAAAAAGAAAAAGGAATTCGGGACATTCGGGGGAGCCCAGATTCGGGCTCCCAATCGCTATTGACCAAACAAAATACATGTAACTATCAAATATATATATGAAATTGTAGCAATAAAGTTATATCAAAAAAAATTTTGAAGCCAAATTACAAACCAACCAATTATACAATTACAATTTCGCTTCAAATTTTTTTTATTTATTTTTTTGTGGTGGTATAATTTGGTTACTATAGTTTCGTATATATATGTTTGGTAGTTACATGTTTTATTACACTAACATCTATTTTAATAAGGTTAAAACTAATTAAAACTAATTCATATGATATGAAAACACAAAATAAAATAAACATTTCAATATAAAAAATATAGCAATATCATTTTTTATTCATACGATTTACGAATTTATGATGAAAAAGGGGTCACGTCTTATACGAATTAAAACTTTAAGAGAGTCAAATGTAATTATGTCAAACTTGCATTATATTTTTTCAAACCTTAGGAAAATTCAATATAATTTACCCTTCAATTTTTGTGTAGACATAAATTTTTATTTTTATTTTTTTAACAAAATCTTAAGTTTTGAGGACGGCCCACCATCTTGATTTGAAAATAAATTTTGAAAATTAAAAAAGAGAATCAACCATATTACACAAACTGAAAAAAAAAAAAAAAAAACATGAAGCAAAACGGCGCCGTTCCTTGTCACAGCATCGTGCTGTGACAGCACAGTATCTATAATTTCAGAATTCAAAAATCTTTATATAGAAAGTAAAAAAAAAAAAAAAAAAAAAAATTAAAGGTACAGGAAGATGAGAAGTATTGAGAGAGATTCGGTAGTATAAAAATACCCCTACTACTGCTACTCGCAACCATATAACCAACCCCTAAACCTCTCGATTTTTTTAAAAAAAGTTAAGAAGAGCTTAACTAAAAATTAAAATACAAGAGTCCCCCAAACCAAACTAGTCTAACTGAACCAACAAACAAACCCAAACAAACAGCAACCCAATATAATATACAAAACATCACTCCCAAAGCTGCTGCCCTTCTAATCACCACCCTACTCCTAATCTGCAACACAGCCACGCCTAGCACCTAAACTGCACCAGCACCCACCTGCTGCACTTCACCGCCACCTGCTGCTCTCTACGCCCACCTGCACTCCACCGCCATGGCCGGACATCACCTCTGCTGCCTCATTGCCGAATATAAAATTTTGAGGCATTAACTAGTAAATCCTTATATTTTCAACTTATGACTCCCATAGTGCCGTAGATATTCTTGAAAATGAAAAAGTTTTTATCTCACGTTAAAAATCTCCAACCTCAATTTGTGACTGGCTTGGTGTCTCTTGCGGCAAGCGCCGCTATAGAATGGTGGCCTTGAATCTCCCTAACATGGGTATTGGAGGCACCATCCCACCCTACATAGGAAATCTCTCATTTGTATTCTACAATATTACCAACAATATTTTCAATGGTCACCTTCCTCGTGAGTTGGCTCAGTTGCATCGCCTAAATGTTGTTAACTTTGGTGTCAACAACTTTGGTGGAGGTGTTCTGTCATGGTTGGGAAACTTTGCTTTTCACAAACAATAGTTTCATAGGTAGGGTTTCCACCTTCTATTGGGAACATATCCACATTAGAGTTTATCAGTTTCAGAAGTAACGTACAATTTTTTGGAAGGAAGAGTTCCTAAAGAGATTGGTTATCTTCCTGAACTGAAGCGGTTACGCATGGGACATAACCATTTTTCGTGGTCTATACGGCCAACCATCTTCAACATCTCATCACTTCAATGGAATGAGTTTTGTGGGGAAGTGGTTTGGAAATACTCTTCAGATCCTGGGGGATGCTCGTGATCCTCAAATGGACACCTGAAAAGAAATGAACACTCCGGTCGGGAGTGTCGTAATTAGCACTCCGACGAATAAGTCAGTCTCTACTCTCTCTGGATTACTTGTATTTTAAGTTAAGCATACTAGTTCTCACATACCTTTCTCTGACTGATGATCCCGTATTTATAGTATTCTCTTTGGGCCTTAGGGCTAGGCTCATCCTTGATCCTTTACATGTACTTCTACTCGGCCTTTGTTCTACTGGCTGGAGTGCCGGTTATTTTATTCGGCCCTTCGATTGATTAGGATCTATGCCGAATAGAGGTTACGTTCTAGACCGGACGGGTCCATTCGTCCCTATTGATCCAGTGAAATTCGGCTCCCACAATTGCCTCCCAAACACCCCACTAGCATCAGTTAGTCGGCGTGTTTGGCTTCTAGCCTGGGAAGTCAAAAATTCGGCGGTTATCCCTCTTCTCAATGCGTGTCAGAACGCGTACACGCTTTTTGGTCATTGTAACGCTTTCCCGCCCCTTCGTACACTGCCTCCATTTAATGTGATTTGAAATTGTCTCTTCGAATGTATGTTCTGAATACTCAAAGATATCTGGCTCGCCTTCTAGTGCAACTCCTTCACTTCGCGGCTTCTACAACAATTTGTTCCTTGTTTTTCCCCTCGCCTCCTGTAAGTTTTCTTCTCATTCACTTTCGATCCTGCTTCCTTGTTTGCTTTTAGTTTTCCATAATCCTTGGGCTGGCCAAGATGGCAAAACATCTGAAGGAGCTCTTTTCAGCGGACTGAATCTCCGGCTTTTGTCGCCATTTTTCCATCCCCGATGACATCCATATGTCACTTTTGGCAGACAACACCACTGATATGGAGAGGGATGACAAGAGCACAATCGTCTTTCCCCTTCTGTCAATTGTTGAGGGCGGAGTTCGCTTTCCCCTTCACCCATTTTTGAGGGCCATTCTACGATACTGGGGTTTAATCCCTTCCCAGCCCAACGTGAATTTCTTTCGTATCATAATGGGAATTGTAGAGCTAAATCGGCGTCTTATGATTAATTTAGGTATACCCACCGTTCGGCACTGTTATGTCATAGCCAAATCTACTGGCCGACTAGGACGCTACTTTCTTAGAGCCAAGGATACTAATCATCACTTAGTGACGATGCTTGCCAGCTCTGGCAAGCGAGTCGATGACGTGATGGTCGTTGTCTGCGGCAATTGGGAATTCGGCGAAGGTGAAGATCGCCTAGACCCTGCGCCAAGGCGAAAAGGCGAACCAGGTGGCCGATTAGATCACTGTTGTTTCTGTTATTTCCATATCTGTATTCGACCCTATATACATCTAATCGCTTTGTTTATGCAGGAAGTGACTTGAAGAAGGTGTTGGTCTCAGACAATGACGCTATACTTGCAGAGATCAAAACCGCGCTACAGTTTGTCGGCTGTCCAAACCTTCAAAAACAAAGGAGGGTGGCCCATATTCTTCTGCGGTATGAGCCGACTTACACGACTTTTTCGGCGGCAGACAACATTCCAATCCCGAAAGGTGACAACCATCTTACAGCCCTTATCTTCCGCAGCTTCAAAAACTTGAGACAGATTGGTTTAGAAGCATCCGATTCTGAACACGTAGAAGAACAAGCTGCCGAACCAATCGCCGAGGACCCGGACCAGTTGGCAGCGGAAGTTGACGAAGCTATTAACTCGGCCTTTGAGGAAGCCTGACTAAACTCGTCTGACCCTCCGTCCATATCAGGCCGAGGGGACGCCTTCGAAGATATTTTTACAAATTTGGGAGACCTTCCTGGTGCTTATTCTGAGGATATGGCTGGAGAAAGTCTCACGCAGTTGGTGCGAAAGAGAAATGCCGAACGCATGGCCGCCCGACGGAAAGCCGAGGCCACCCGTTCTGGACCTGCCCCGACTGAATCTTCCGAACCCATCATTGTAGAGGAAAAGGCTCAAGTTCATGCGGCCGAGACGGAAAAGGATGCTGAGCGGCCGATTACAGAAGAACGGCCGATTTCAGAAGATCGGGGAGAAAAACGTACCGCTGAGAGCGAGGCCGGCTCCGAGGAGGGCTACGTTGATAAACGGCCACACTTAGAGGAGTCGGGTGTGGTTGCTCCTTTTGTTGTTGAACCAAAAATAAAAAACATGTCGATCTCTTCTGAAGCGTCGGCTTTGAAAGATCCAGCTGTGGCACTGAGCTTGGCTGTCTCGGTTTCCTTGCCGGCTGACAAGGTAACCTTTTGTGCCGAGCCGGATTTGGTAGCAATAGCATTAGTTGCCTAGTCGACCCTTCTAGTATGTGACTTGATCTTGACTCCTTGTTTGGTTTGGTTTGCATACGATATTTCTTGGTATGTGATGATCCCAACTTGTTTTGCAGACGGTTGGAAAGATAGCCGAACTAGGCCGCCGCCAGTACGATGCCATTGAAAGAATTGGCCGCTTGAAGTCGGAAGCTAAAGGTGAGAGGAGTAGGGTCGAGTTTGAGGCGGCGAGAGCTACAATGGAAAGTGCTCGAGCCGAAGCTGAGAAGGAGAGGGCTCGGACTGCTGACCAGCTCAGATCCGACGCCGAGGATGAGGGCAAACGCGAGCGAGGAATCGCTCAAGTTAGCCAAGGAGGCGCTTGCCAAGGTGGAGGCCGAGTTAGAAGAGTTGAAGAAGGCCAAGGAAAAAGCCGACTCTGAGGCTTCCGCGGCGTTCGAGGCTGGAAAGAGCGCCGCCCTTGAAAATTATGTAGAAGAAGTCCCCAAATTCGAGAATCGGGGATTCAAACACGGGTGGCTCAAAGTCCTTGCTGCCGCTGGAGTTACACTGGCCATGCTAATTCTATACGAGCAAGTGGACGTTGAGCCGCTTGAGTCTGATCTCGAGGCTTGATTTGGGAGACATTTTAGTTTTATTAGATATTTCAATTTCAATGTATGTTTTTGTTTAGTAGATTTCTATTAGTTCAAGGTAATTTTCATGTATAAATTAGTTACTATCTACGCTCAATTTATTAATGAAAATTTCCTTTTCATTTCACTATTAGTTGTACGCAATTCTTGATATTAATGAAGAGTTTGTTTTTCACTACTTTGAATAAAATGATTACTGTCTATTGTGCATGGTAACTATCGATCCGATAGGAAGTAGGATCATGAGATGAGTAGATTAAATATCCCACTACATAGCTGCCGATTAGATAACAGTGTAACTTGGCAATTAATTTAACCTTAATTTAGCCGAACAAGTAAATCGACTCAGGGCCCCGTCGTATGGCCGATCAGATTAATAAATCTGCCCCTGCCCCAGCCAATGTATGAACTCCGAAAGCCGAATAGCACTAGTTCATGGAATGGCTGCGGCACAAATCGATCGACATTGGGCTTAGGTATTTGGCCGATCAAATTAATAAATCTGCCCTTGCCTCAGCCAATATATGAACTCCGAAAGCCGAATAGCACTAGTTCATGGAATGACTGCGGCACAAATCGATCGGCATTGGGCTTAGGTATTTGGCCGGTCAGATTAATAAATTTGCCCTTACCCCAGCCAATATATGAACTCTAAAAGCCGAATAGCACTAGTTCATGGAGTGGCTGCGACATAAATCGATCGGCATTGGGCTTAGGTATTTGGCCGATCAGATTAATAAATCTGCCCTTGCCCCAGCCAATATATGAACTCCGAAAGCTGAATAGCACTTCTAAATCAGAATGAATCAATAATGTTGAATATTGATGGTTGCTGGAGTGCGCGCATGGATGATGTCGCCTCGGGAGTGGGGTGCACTCCTGAGTGATTAAAAAGGGGTTGAGCGATTCCATCTGGGTTTCATAAAGCAACTCGATTTTGCTTGTCTTTCATGGCCGGAAAAGTGTGAATGTTAACCAGACTTTTCTTTAATAGTAAGGGAGAAGGCATGACTTTGGTGGAGCTAGACTCATCAATGAATCGAGGTGGCGAGCCTCCCCATACGGGAGGTAGGGCATCTGCAGAGCACGAGAAGTGTCACTCTCTGCGTCGACGAAGCAGGTCACCAAGGAAGGAGAAGCCCCAGCGGGGGAGCTCCCCTCGTTTGCGAAGTGAGGCCAACGGACCATCACGCCCACTGAGCTTTTCTGTTTTCGTTGGGAATAGACCGATGACAGAGGCAGATTCCATCATCCGGGACCCGAACGTGGCGGTCGAATTTGTACGACAGATTTTTTTGCCGGAAGTATAGCAGTCGCTGGTTGGTCGAGCTGACTTCGAGGTGTTTCGAGAGGGCGTTCATGGGGCGGTGAAAAGGCTGTACACCGCCTATGAAATCGGCATGCGCCTTCATGCTGCGCGACGAGAAATAGAGAAGAATGATGAGCGCATTCAAAGCTTGGAAGCTCGCGCGAAAGCGGCTTAGCGCGAGCTAAGGAAGGTCAAGGCCGCTCAGACATAACCAGCCGGACAGGCTAACCCAATCGTGGAAGAAAGTGTGACCCAGCGGCTTATCAGCACCGCACTTGCTGACCATGATACGGCGAGCATGTTCGCAATAGAGTCCGCGAAGGGGAGGGCCTATGAAAAAGGCTTCCATGATGGCCGAAAAGTAGGGATATAGAAGACTAGGGAGAAGCTCGCCGACGAAGTTTGTCGATGTGAAAATCGTGGATTTAAGCATGGTTGGATCAAGACACTTCAAGCCGAGGAAGCTCTCCGAGCAACGGCCGTTGATTCGGCATTCCCGTTATACCAATGTGATCACTTCTCCTTTTCCGCCTTCGAAGTCGAGAAGAGTGACGACGAGGGAGACGCTGGACAAAAATAGATATTGTAATGCTCAAACGCAAATTGCGTGCAAGATTATGTAATTGTTGTCTAATTGAATAAAATGTTTTATTTTAAATGTTTGTATTTCATTCTGAATTTCTACATGCTTAATTAGGCATCTCATTTCGAATGTTGGCATGTTTTGTTTTGTTCATGCGGCTGGGCCAAAATAGCCCAAGTCAACTAAGAATTTCGTTTTGAATGTTTATATGCTTTGATGTGTAAATGGTTTTTGCTGGTTCAATCTTAATGGAGCATCCCACTTTGATGTGTAAATGTTGTTTTAATCTTCGTCGTGAAGGGCGCTCCGAATTCGGAATATTATTCGGCCCACGAGTGTCATGCGCCAATGGCGCTCCGAAGTCGGAGCCTTATTCGGCTCAAAGGTGCCGATGGGGCTCCGAATCCGGAGGCTTTATCGGCCCAAAGGCGTCATGCGTCGATGGGGCTTAGAATCCGAAGACTATTTGGCCAATCGTGATATCCACGAAGGGCACTCCGAATTCGGAGGCTTTATCGGCCCAAAGGCGTTATGCGCCGATGGGGCTCCGAATCCGAAGACTATTTTGGCCAAACGTGTTATCCACGAAGGGCACTCCGAATCCAGAGGCTTTATCGGCCCAAAGGCGTCATGCGCCGATGGGGCTCCGAATCTGGAGACTATTTGGCTAATCGTGATATCTACGAAGGGTGCTTCGAATCTGGAGGCTTTATCAGCCCAAAGGCGTCATATGCCAATGGGGCTCCGAATCCGGAGACTATTTTGGCCAAACGTGTTATCCACGAGGGGCGCTCCGAATCCGGAGGCTTTATTGGCCTAAAAGCGTCATGCGCCGATGGGGCTTCGAATCCGGAGACTATTTGGCCAATCGTGATGTCCACGCAGGGCGCTTCGAATTCGGAGGCTTTATAGGCCCAAAGGAATCATGCGCCGATGGAACTCCGAATCCGGAGACTATTTTGGCCAAACGTGTTATCCACGAAGGGTGCTCCGAATCAGGAGGCTTTATCGGCCCAAAGGCGTTACGCGCCAATGGGGCTCCGAATCCGGAGACTTTAAACGGAACACTTTTGAACTGGATGTTCGGCCTCTAATGTTCGGCCTTCACTTGCTGACAAGGGTTGCAACAAACCCGCTAGCCTCTAATGTTCGACCTTCACTTGCTGACAAGTAAGGCACTTTGGTACAAACACTGCCATATCCTTCTTCATACCCCTCCACCAAAATTGGCGACTCAGGTCATGATACATCTTTGTGTCTCCCGGATGCACCGCAAGGCGTGAATGGTAAAACTCTCGGAGTACTTCCTCTCAGTAAGACTCCGGCAAAAATAAGCGGTCACGGTATCTCACACTCAAGTCAGGATACTTAGTCAAACCCTTCTCTACCTTCCCACTGGAGATCTTCTCCCGGAGGGTTTCTACCTCAAAGTCATCCTTCTGTGCTTCTAACACTTGGTTCGCAAGTGTAGGTTGTGCAACCATTGAGAATAAGGCTACAGACTCAACAGACTCACCTAGATGTAAGTCAAACTCCGCAAGAGTACCCAACATCTCCCATTCCCGGATAGCTATACAAGCTACACTACTGATGGATTTCCTACTTAGGGCATCGGCCAAAACATTGGCCTTTCCCAGATGATAATGTAACTCAAAGTCATAATCTCTATGAACTCCATCCATCTTCTCTGCCTCAAGTTCAAGTCTTTCTGTGCAAACAGATATTTCAGACTCTTATGATCAGAAAACACCTCAAATCTCTCACCATACAGATAGTGCCTCAAAATCTTCAAGGCAAATATCACCGCTGCTAACTCTAGGTCGTGTGTAGGGTAGTTCCTCTCTTGTGTCTTTAACTACCGTGAGCTATAGGCTACTACTTTCCCCTCTTGCATCAATACACAACCCAAACCCTCTCGTGAGGCATCACAATACACTGAGTAACCCAATCCCCTCTCCGGAATAATCAAGACTAGAGCAGTGGTAAGTCTATCCTTAAGTTCTTGGAACGACTTTTCACAAGCCTCACTCCACACAAATTTAACCCATTTTCTTGTCAATCTAGTCAAAGGCGATGCTAATTTGGAGAAATCCTTTACAAATCAACAGTAATACCCGGCTAACGCCAAGAAACTATGGATCTCGAAATACCCGGCCAACGCCAAGAAACTATGGATCTCGAAAGCATTCTTAGGTTGTGCCCAATCCTGCACTGCCTGTATCTTGGATGAATCTACAGTGACCCCTTCCTCGGATACTACATGGCCTAAAAACTTAACCTCTTTTAGCCAGAACTCACATTTCCCAAACTTAGCATACAACTTATGGGTTCTAAGCAACTCAAGCACCACTCGCAAGTGTTCCTTGTGCTCCTCCTTAGAGGGTGAGTAAATCAAAATGTCATCCACAAAGACGACCACAAAATGATCTAAGAACTCCCGGAAGATCCGGTTCATCAAGTCCATAAACACAGCTGGTGCATTGGTTAGTATAAAAGGCATCACCAGAAACTCATAATGGCCATACCGCGTACGGAATGCTGTCTTCGAAATATCCTCCTCCTTTACCCTCAACTGATGGTAACCCGATCTCAAGCCTATCTTAGAAAAACAACGAGACCCTTTCAACTGATGAAACAGGTCATCTATACGAGGCATAGGATACTTGTTCTTAACCGTAACCCGGTTCAATTTTCGATAATCAATACAAAGTCTCAAGGCCCTATCTTTCTTTTTAGCAAAGAGGGTCGGTACTCCCTAAGGCAAAGTACTAGGGCGAACGAAACCCTTACCTAGTAATTCCTGGAGTTGAATCTTTAACTTAATCAACTCAGCTGGTGCAAAATGGTACGATGCCATGAAAATTGGTGTTGTGCCAAGCACTAAATCAATAGAGAACTCGATCTCTCAGTAAGGTGGTAAACTAATAAGATCATCGGGAAAGACATCCGAGTACTCACAAACCACTCTTGGCAACCTAACCTGGACTTCATTACACTCACTACTCAAAAGGTTAGCAAGGAGACAACTAAGTTCACTTCGCCCATGCAGATCATACACCGGTGGTAAGACTTTACCAACCCGATCCCCCAAGAAATGAAAACAGTCACCACTCAAGGTACATACAGTAACCCTCTGGTGGTAGCAATCTATAACAGCCCGATATGACGATAACTAGTCCATACCCAAAATGACATCAAAACCAGACATATCCATCAATACAAAAGAAAAAGGAAGCCGACAATCAACGACCTCTATATCACAGCCCCGACACCCCTGTTTCATAATCATCTCACCCCCAATAGGTGACACAACACAAATATGAGATACTAATTGCATCAACTCCAACCCCAAAACATATGCAAATGCAGACGAAATAAATGAATGAGATGCACCCGTATCAATCAACACACTAGCAACCGAGTTACAAAACAAAAAGGTACCTTTCACAACAGATGGAGTCGGTACAAGATCTGGCACGGTAACAGCATACACGCGCCCTGTAGGTCTCTGATCTATCTACTCACCCCTCGAAACATAAGACTGCTGCACTGACTGAGCCGAAGAGGCTCCCTGATTGGCCCTCGAGGCCTATACTGACTGCGCTGGCTGGTGACTCTGTGTCTGCCTCGAACCAGATGCACCAGATGTGCCACTCAACTGTGGGCAAAACCTCTTCAGGTGCCCTGCCTGGCTACACTGATAATAAGTGAGCGGCTGGCCTCTACCTTGACTCTAGCCTTGAGAACGAGCTGAAGATGATGCTACTCACTGCCCTCCTTCCCTCTGTGGGCAAGTTGGAGACTTGTGGCCCAACTGACCACATTTGTAATAGGTGATGTCTCCCTGACCGCCTCTGCCAAAACCCAAACTCGGTACTAAAAAGGTAAACCTTGAATGCGCTCCCTGGGACTGTTGGGGATTAAAATCCCTCTACCTCTTACCGTCCCCTTGACCATCCTAACTCCTCCTGGAGCCCCTCATCCTCTCCTCCTCGGCATGCATGATAGTCTCAAGATGGGCTACAGCCTCCATAAGGCGCCTATAATCTCTAATCATGGACCTGACAACTCTAAACATGAGTCCGGTCCTCAATTTCTTCTCAAACTCCAAACACCGACGCTCTTTGGTTGCCATTAACTCTGGTACAAACCTCGATAAGATAGAGAAAGTGGCTTCAAACTCAACCACATTTGTGTTCAACTATTTGAGCTGAGAAAACTGATCCCTCAGCTTCTCCCTCCTTGTAGCAAGTAAATACTTGTCCTAGAAAGCTTCAACAAAGGCCTCCCAAGTCCCTCTAATGCGCCCTCACGTATACTTCCACCACTGAGCCGCGTCTCCCTTCAACTGGAAGGATGCAAAGGTCACCCTCAAACCTCCGTCTTCGATGCCAAGCATTTCAAACGTCTTCGTCATCTGTTCCAACCACTCGTCAGCCTTCAGTGGTTCCTTGGGATCACCAAAAAACTCGTCCGAATTCGACCAGCAAAACTCCCTCTTCAGAAAAGACGGCCTTACTTCAGCTACTTGGGCTTGGACTTGATTTTCAGCCCTGAGAATGTCCATAGATTCCCTCAATGCTCCCACCATTTCACAGGCTAAGGCGCCCATGGCCTATTGGCCTACTGGCTCGGCCACGTTGGCCTGACCAACTCCCTCTTCCTGCGCTAGAATCTCATCTGGTATAGGCACCTCGTGTCTCCTAGGTCTACCACGCCTACCACCACGACCTCATCCTGACATCCTAATAAAGGTAACAAAAGAGATTAGCACATTTACAAATGTGCTGAAGTTATCTCACTCGCGTCCTAATTTGATGGACAGCTGTAATTCACTCCATATAAGCACATAAACACATACGGATTTCATTTCTGGATAATGACCATCCCGTCGCGTTGCTAGAGTTCCAGTTAGAAACGGCAGTGATCAAGTGCCTTTCCAACAGGACTCTCAGAAATCCATGGATCCGATCAACGTCCTAGAAATTAAATTTCATACCCATATAATCACGTAGACATGTTAGCATATAAGCACATAACATCATACTTGAGTCACTAACAAGCGAGACAAACCCATTGTGGTACTAACCACTTCCCACGTACCCAAAGTATTTAAACCCGGTACGCTCTGATACCAAGTTGTAACACCCTCAAAATAAATGATAAACCAACCATGCACAAGATCCATAAATATAGTAGAAAGGTTATATTTTCGTTAATTAAGTCCACATTACAAAAGGTATTACATGCATTACACTTTCATAAATGTTCATTCCTGAAACTATAGCATGTAACCCTAATTGATGACAACAAAATAAATGCCCTACGGGCTTACATCTTTCCAAGTGATAACTTGGTTACAACAAAAAAGAGTCATAAGCTTTTTACAATTAAAACCCTCGGCTTAAAAGAAAACATATAAACACGAAAATAACAAAAATAGAGTCTTCTGCCCCAAAACCTCCCAAGCTATGTTCTTGGAGGCGGCATGTCACCTGTACCTGAAAGTGGTTTCCCAAGTAGTTTGAGCCAAAACCCAGTAGAGATATACTAAACAATATATGAGAATTAACTAAAATATCAGCATCAAATAAATGTACAATATTCTTAACCAACATATATTCTTTCCAAGGCCATTCAATATAGATAACCAATACCTCAATTCATTTCCATTCATCCATTTCGGGTAAATGTATTAACCAAATTCATTATTATCAAAGCAACCAAGATGAGATTACAACTCAATGGTTCACAATTCAATATGTTCATCAATCCAACACTTCTATTTCTTGCCATTTTACGGAATTACATCCGATGGAACCAACACCCATAAATATATATAAGATTTTGGGACTTTAACCTTAGACACTTCGGCCAACTTAATTATTAATGGAGTCCATTCCCTATCTCCTCCCAAACAATGGAGTACATCATATATCTCTTCCCAAACAATTATACATATATAATGTATTTAAACACGTGTCATATACAATGACTACCAAATTCACACATTCAACAATTTAATCAACCGTCATATTCAATGACATAATTCATGTGGCTAGTTTCAATTCACCTAGTCCTTATGCAGTTTCTACAACACTCATAACTATCCTCCACCGATAGCCCAAAACAGATATTTTCTAAACAGATAAACAAATCTATCAAACAGATAAATTGTCAAAATTTTCATAGGTGAGTGATTTATTGAATCCAACTACACCATTCATTTATATATCCTCCCAATTTCATATTTCTCATATCAATTTCATTATTTATACCAAATAATTATTTAACATAAATTAGGGCAAAACCTTTCCCATTTTCCAATATCATCTCCAAGGCCTAATCTTTCCATTTATTTGCATTTAACACCATAAACATGCCCTCATTTATACAAATGAAGCCAAATAAAGAAAACCCCTATTTCAAAAATTCAAACCCAAACCCTAGTTTCACCCAAGCCTCCAATTCCACCATTTATGCAAAGATGACAAATATCGAGGTTAAAACTCATAACAAGAGTAGAATATCCCTACCTCAAAGCTAGGAGACCAAGAAGATGATGAAGAGCTTCAAGAATGCCGCAAATTTGGTTTTGCTCGAATCAAAAGAAAGCCCTTGAGATGCTCCAACACTTTAACAAAGGGACTAAGGTTGAGAGATACTTAGATCTAGGGTTATTTGTAGAGAGAAAGGGTGTTTTAGAGAGAACAGCTGCCGGATTAGGGTTTTGGGATGAAAAAAAATCAAAAGTGATGTAGAAAAGCTCTACTGCGAACTGATATATGCGAGGCTCACTCGAGCGAAGGAGTTGTCGCTCGAGCGACCAAACACAACAAAGGACCTCGCTCGAGACAAGAAGCGTCGCTCGAGCGCACAATGCAAAGCTTCAGGTCTGCCACAGACGCAGACGCAGACGCATACTCGAGCGCAAAGAGTCTCACTCCAGCGAAGAAATAATTCCACAAGGCTCGCTCGAGCGCAAGAAGCTTCGTTTGAGCGAAGAACTTACATCTTCCCAGAAAAGCTGCATCTGGGAAAGAAACCTGAAGACCCTCAATTCTCGCTCGAGCGTAAGAAACCTCGCTCGAGTGAAGAAGCAAATTACTCAAGGCTCGCTCGAGAGCAAAAAGCTTCGCTCGAGTGAAGAGACCAAAATCTGGGCAACAACTTTTTATACCAACTAACAACCAACTTATTCCAAACTCACAAAACAAGTCCCAAAACTCAATTTCAAAGAATTAAAGGAAGGAAACAAGGCATAGACAACAACAAACAACCACAGAACCCAAGTCCGGAACAATATAAAGGTCGAGGTAAAACTTGGATCGCTATAATTTTCATAATCCAACACATATATAACACCAATTAATCCCATCACTCTAATACAGGCAACATTTACCAACCCCCTTTCTCATTTCTCCGAAATCCTGATTTCATAACAATTGTACAACTCGATAATTATATAACCAACGACAATTATTGACATAATTTAAATTCATAACAACCCTCTTTATTTCTTTCGCATCCATTTTCACATTTTAAATACACACTATTCAATATGGCTCAAATGATATCAAACATCAATTTTTCCTTTTTCTCATAACCACTAAGCAACAGTTAGGACATTTTACTATAAACCATTTAAATATGTTCTTTAAGCAAACAATCTCATAAATCCACGTCAAAATACGAGATTTAACTCTAGATCATGAAACCTTAACCCTCATCACATGCTTTTCAAAAATACCCAAAAAAATCAAGTTTTTAATGCAATAAAAACTACCACATGTCTATCTATAACAAGGTATTGAAATAGAACAAAGAATTCCCTACCTCAATGTGACGCCCCAAAATCTGAGATCGTCAAATATGTACAATAAAACAACACAAGCAGGATAGACAACCAAAACATCTTAATATACATATATAACCAGAGTTAATATCATAGATAATTTGTTTGTTGTTACACTATAGAATTATAAAACACTGCCAAACCAAAAGTCAAAAGAAAAAAAAAAAAAACTAGTCTAAGTCTTCAAGTGAACCACGACTCCAACACTTCATCTTGATTGCCATCGGAATAACCTTCACCATCGTAAATTGTTTCATCACCTGGCATGACACGCCATGAGCTTTAATGCCCAGTAAAAATGCACACACCCTCCTACCTTCTATCAACCAATCAACCATACACAGAACAAATCGAGTAACATAGAATATACTTGGAACATAGTATATGGATTTAACAAATAATTTTATTCAATGATGATAATTTCACATACACACACACGTATTACATAATGATGATATATTTATACACTATTGTTGGATGATAAGGGTGATATGATAAGGATAGATACAACTGATTTATATATGCAACTAAGTGATAGAATAGGAACCAATCTAAACCACAATTTGATATAATCTGGAAGGTTTGGATATTGAAGAATCCTATCTCAACAAATACAATACTACAATAAGGTTCTCTAAATTAGTAGTTAGACTAGACACCTAAAATCTCTCAAAGAGATCCTTCCTCCCAACCACAAAGATTAGACACTGGACTATTCAGAACTACCCATTTTGCTGCTTTGCAGACCTTACCACCTATGCCCACACCATTTATATACCAGGCAATGACACCGGTAGACTTCAAAAGGGACGACCCAACAAGTAGGCTCGCTTACACACAAACCGTGCCTAGGGCTTGGTTACACCCTGCACATACCGTATCAAAGGCTCGCTTGCACCTTGAAACCACCGTATAGAGTCTGAATACATCCGTGCCATCCTAGGGGTTCATTTAGACTTCTTGTGCAAGACTTAACTCATTTGGTATTAATTCCATCACAATTCATCTCATTCATATGTATAGTACGTAAGTCATTCCGAAACACTAGTGTGAACGTCACCCATTACCAACCCTTTTTCATTTCCCATTTATTAGATATTTTGATAACCGAGTTAGTCACATTTGGTAACATAAACGAGCATGAGGCAAACATAAGAGAAGAAATATAGCACATGATAATCATATATATAAATATGGTAAGGCTAACAAATAACATTAGGCATGCTTTGAAATACTTAGGAACAAATAACACAAGAGGGCACAACTTCCAACACTTTTTAGAACTACAGAGGTAAAAGAATGCATTGGTATAACTACTTCTGGGTCATCTTAGGGGCTGGCACAGAAACATAAAACAACATGTCTATTTTCAGTTCCAATTGTAGAATTTGCACATCACAAACAAAAATTCATCTGCAAGTTATGTTCCAAATCCTGTCCAAATTTCTCGCCTTTTAAGAAAACTAACTTTCCTATCAATCTATCCAATGACTTTTGCCCAAATAAATTTTGTTGGAAAGAGAACCCAGAGTTCTAAATTTTGACACAAGAACCAACATGAGATGATTTTCTAGAATTTTATAAAATTGTAAGAAGTGGACTGTTTTTCAGAAACTCGGGACCAGATTTTTAAAACATCCATGCCATAAAAACACATAGTAAGGGGCTAATAGAATAATCATATTCTCTAAACACACCAAATATCCTTTCATAGAATTAGGTTTGGAAAATAAATAAATTTGATATTTCTTTTAAAATAAAGAAGTTGCAGCAGTGCAGATTTTGAGCAAAAATGCAAGATAAAGTCATCTATTCATACCCACACTTGCACACACACACCAAAAGCCATGTGTAACATCAGTATACACACAAGATAGCATACTAGATAATAGGATGGGATGTGAGAAAGAATTGGAGAAGACAAGAGGGAGGTGTGGTTCTTAGTTTAACTCAAGAAAGCAAGCTTTTCTTCCTTTTATCTTTTTCCTTGTTCTCCTCCACTTTTTACTAGTTCACAATCTCCTCCTCTCATCCTCTCCTTGGGCTGCTGAAAACGTGAGAAGGGAATGGGGGAAGTGTTCTCAATTTATAGGCAAAGATTTTAGATCAAAAATACCATTTTTGCCCTTGATTAATTATTGTTACTTAATTGTTAAGAAAATTTAACTTAATGGTTAAGGAAAATGAAAGACTATTAAATATCTTAGTATTATTTTAGTCAAATTTTCTAGATGGTTCCACAACCAAACTTTCCCCAAAACAATATTTATAAATACATATATAAATACACATATTCAAATAAATAATAAATAAAAGAAAAAGAATAAAAGGTATCTATTAATTTAGAGATTAGGGGTTAAAATAAAATAAAAACAAGTGTTAGGGGTATTTTCAAATATAAAATGGTATTCTAGGATTTAATTATAATTGCAAAATGTTTCAAAACTGTGTACTAAAATGCAATTACCATACGGCTTAGGGTTTCAAGTGTGATTAATAAAAGTTAGGGTCTCTACACTCCAAGCTAGATGAGTAGAAAAACCCCAAAAATCAACTTCGCTAAAAACGGATCTCCATGGGTCAAAACGTAACTCTCAGAATGCTCGTTGTTTTGGTATATGGAACTAGCACTTAAAACTCAATAGATTTTCTTGGATTAAGGGATTTGTGAAGATTTGGGTGTGTTTTAGAGAGAAGGAAGAGAAATGAGAGATGTATAGAGAAAATGTGTAAGGAGATATGGAAAGAGAGATAGATTCAGTTGATAAGGATAGAGGGCTCAAAAATTGAGACAAAAATGCATCTAGCCACACGTGCGGAAGCCCAGGCTGCACGTGCAGGATCCCTCGCCACACGTGTAGATTCTCTCAACACCAACCCAGGTTTACACTCTTGTTGTCACATAGCGGGCGATCCCCACTACATGTGTGGGCCCTGTCCCCAGAAAACTCCAACTGGCATGTACCAATCTGCACGTGTGGGCCTCTCCGCCACACTTGCGGCCCACCTGACCCAACTTGATCTTTCCGAGGTGATTGCACTGCTCCATTTTTCGTCCTTATGCCCGAAACTTAAAAATTTTAATTTGATCTTATGTTAAGAAGATTAAACAAGTTCGAATTCCCAAACATCAACGCAACACAACTCCTCAAGGTTCCTCGAAAAAAAAAAAAAAACTATAAGTTCGAAAGGTACGTTCAAGTCGAATCTGAGACCCGGGACATCACAGCTAACCACATTGCTATTATGTACATATACAAGGGATTGGGTTAGTCTCTAATCCACGGTTCAATTCAGGCCTTGGACCCACCACCATCCCTAATGATTATCCGATGTATTCATTTTATAAGTTTTTGTGTTAAATCATTCTCAAAAAAATTGAATGACCTGATGTTACTACCTGATATTATCATATTTATTTTCAAAAAATGAACAACAAACATTATTTCATTTTTTATTTTTTACACAAACATGATGAAACCATGTGATTACAATTATCAAATCAAAATAATTTTTGGATAAATTACACTTTGGCCCCTTAAGTTTCAAAATTTTCACTTTGGCCCTTAAAGTATTTTTTCCCCACGTTGGCCCTTAACATTTGAAATTTTTCTTAATTTCATCCCAAAGCAAATTTCAATCTAATTTTGGATGGAAATGCCACGTTAGGAATCACGTACCGCCATGTGAACAGCCATGTGGCATTAAATGGATAAATTGTACTTTTCCTCCTTAAGGGCTAGTTTGGCATAACCTAAATAAGCCAAAAAGTCAAAAAGTCACTATCTTATTTAAGTCACATCATCTTATTTAAATCACATCACCTCTCTAACACATCACATCAAACCCAACCCAAACCCAATCCAAACCCACCAATAAGTCAAAAAGTGCACTTTTTTAGGACATCCCAAACCAACCCTTAAGTATCTAAAAATCTTACTTTGGCCCTTGCCCTTACAATATTTTATCTTCTAACTTTGGCCTTCAATGTTTATAAGTTTTTTTTTCTCAATTTACTTCCAAAACAAAGTACTACCCAATTTTCGATGGAAAATTGACAGTTTGAATTTTTTTTTTCTATATCACTTGTTTGAATAAGTAAAAAAGAGAGATAGAGAGAGAAATGGAAAGAAATGAAGAGAAATTCATTTCTCTCATAATCTCTATTTTGAATCTCAAGATTGGGAGAAAAAAAAATCAACTAAATATTATTTTATTATAATACCATAACTACCCTTTTAGATATATAAGAAATAAAAAGACTAACACCTATAAAAGGTTTATTTGGTAATATAACATGATATTATTTCATTTCATTTCTTTTACATAGCTTAACCAAACAAGATAAGAGATAAATCATTATCTTCTCTTTTCTTTTTCATCTGTTCATCCACATAAGAGGGAGAAAAATCACAATATTTTCTTTTCTTGTCTCTCCTAACTAATATAATTATTTCTTTTCTTTTCTCTCTTACGTTACCAAATATAATGTCAAAGAGGAGAAAGAGATGGGGTTTGAATTTGAGTTTATGTTTGGGTTTTGGGTCTTAAAATTGGACAAAAATTGATTTTCGGAGTAAATTGAAAAACAAATTACAAGTATTAAGGGTCAAAGGGGGAAAAAAAACTTTATAAGAGGCAAAATTAGTTTCTCCATAAAACACCCCCCAAAAAAAAAATCTAAAAATTATTGGTAATGCAGCATTTCATTGCTTATGGCAACCAAAAATAATCATCCATCCATCTAGAAACTCATGCAATAATCAGCCATAGTTGTTCAAACTAATTTGCCTAAAACAAATGCTTAGATATACAATAAACATTAAATTCTTTTGACTGACCCCTAAAGTAAGTAATTTGTTACACTTTAGTTCTTGATGTCGTGTTGTACAAAATCAATCATGGGAGGAGAGTTATTTTTTGAATTTTACATGAAGTCTCAACAAAATTAAAAAAACCAAATGTAGCATGGCCAAGCTATGCATTTTGGTTCTGAAAATATGCATTTTGTTCCATTTTCATAATTGTGTAAATCACCAAATGTAGCATGGCCAAGCTATGCATTTTGGTTCTGAAAATATGCATTTTGTTCCATTTTCATAATTGTGTAAATCACCGAGAAAGTTTGTGTAATTAGCCTAAATAAAAAAAATCAAGGGAGATTTATTAAAAAATATTTTTTCAAGTGTTTTGTATCCTATATAGTACATAAGATATTCTTGTATTCTAATAAGTCCTATTATTTGAACATTTGATCTATAAAATCTTAATTCTCATATTTAAGGTATTTTATGGACATTTCTACCCTTACAAATATTTTTTAAACGGTTAACAATTTGGTGATGTGAACATTCATATTTTACAATGTGAATATTCATATTGACGTGTGAATATTCACATTGATATGTTAACATTCACATTAACGATGTAAATATTCACATTGACGGTATGAACATTTACATCACAGAGTATTCACACTATAAATGTGAATATTATTAGGGTTATTTTGGTAACTATGTCACTCATAGAACTTATTGGAATATAAGAAAATAATGTAGATTAAATATAACATAAGTAGGTAAAAAGGGATTTATGAAAAAATGCTCCAAAAATCAATGGTCGATAATTGTTTCGTCGATTCAAATTTTAAAATCTTTTTAAGGATTTTTTTTTCTTTTGAAATAAAAAATATTTTGATGCGATTTTTTACAACCATTGATCGATCATTCAACAAATAACTCGATTTCATTGATTGGGCATACATCAAGAAAATTCTCCTATGACAGGACTTAAGCTAAGAATTAGCAAAAAAATTAATTTAAACTCATTTTCGGGGCTACTTTTAATATTTAATCCAATATTGACACCTTTAAACCAACTCTTATCCGTCACAACAACATAACAAACTATGATTTTATTTTTTTATATAAAGTTTAAATTTATTATTATCAAATGTTTTTACTAATTAACTAATCAATTTTTTAAAAATAAAATCCAGAGTTAGAATTAGAACATATTTCATAATTCAGACTAACTAGATCTTAGATAATTTTTTTCTAACATCTCATCACTTCAATGGATTGATTTCACATATAATATGCTGTCAAGTAGTCTACCGGATGATATGTTTCTTCCGAAACTTGAATTTATCTATCTTTCTAGGATTGAGTTTGATGGCCAAATTCCATCAACTCTGGGTGAATGCAGACTGCTCTAAATCATATCATTGTCTTACAATAAATTCACAGGGATCATACCCAGATGGATCGGAAATTTGACCGTGCTCAAGGAGTTGGCTCTTGAAATTAATAACATCACAGGTATGCAAATCACCTACTTACTTTTAAAATTAAAGCAAAAATTGTACTAAAAATTAACCATAACCTAAATCGTGTTGGGCTCACCACGGGTCCTAATTTGATAATTTGAACATTTTATTTCTGTAGACCAGAACGTGTAGATTCTTCACATAAAAAATCAAGTCAATCCGATAACCGTAGGTATGACATTTATTTGTAGTTAAAAAAAATATATATACATGAAAACTAGACCATTTATTTTTTAAGAGACAAATACAATAAATTAATGAAGTCACAATTATCAGATTTACTTAATTTTTTACATAAATGATTTACACTCTGTACTCTACAAAATGAACAGTTCAAATTATAGAGATGAGACCCGTGATAAACCACACAAGCCCAAACATCATGGTCCAATCCACTGTATGGACTAGACATAATTTGATTCCTTATTTTAAGGGTTGCTAATACTTGGGAATGCTATATTGTTACTCTTTCTCTAAATTTTTTAATTATTTCACTTTGACCCCTAAGTAAGTGATGTGTTATACTTTAGTTCCTGATGCCGCGTTGTTCAAATCAACAAAAGAAAATTACAAATATTAAGGGTCAAAGTATAAAAATAAAAATAAAACTTTAAAAGATAGAAAAATAGAGAGAGTGATGTAATTGAGTGTTTTGACTTATTATTGTTCATGTGTGAGTGAATTTCTGACCACACTGCCAACTCAGTATTCAACGGGAGAGCACTGGTAGAATAGATGGCGCCTGAGTCACCTGCAACAGAAAGAAGAGATTCCGGCGGTTGTTCGTCCACCTGGGGGCACTCCAATGATCAAGTCAGTTATCTTTCAAAGATAGATCAAGTACTAAAATCACTGTTCAGAATATAAATTGCGTACCTTAGACCCATGGGGGTGCCTCTCTTTTATAGTCAATACAAACCTAGTCCCAATAGAAGCCTAGCTTCAATGGACTTCTACTCAGTGCTTCTCTTGGACTCTCCAATAGATAAAGATAAACTCCCTAAGAGCTTTATCCTTATCCAGGCTGAAGTCCTTCCTCATTCTAGGACTCTTGTCCCTTATCTGCTTATCCCGGATTCCAATATCTTCGGAGATAACCTCAGCCTAGCCGAGATCACCTCGGCGTCACGACCAGGACACGTGGCACCTCGGCTGACACGTCGGCGTCACCTTGGCCACGTGTTGGTACTATGAAAATATATCCCCACAACTGCCCTCTAGGTTCTATTACCTCGGCTTCCTGAGATGATGAAACCTATATCGTTTATGTTGGCTATCTTGCTGTATCATCCATTTACCGAGGTCATAATACACCGGCTTCACACAACCAGGTCTTGTAGTCTGTTTTATCAAGGCTTAAGAATTTTTAACCAAGTTTATTCGAGTTTATTTAGCCGAGATTTTCCTATTTGCCGATGTCATTGCTTCATTAAACTAAGAACTCCAAGAGTTTTATCGAGCGTATGAGCTGTCACGCAAAATAGATCATTCGTTTCTGCCACGTGTTTGTCCCCTACTGGACCGTACTCGATACACTCCTGTAAGTCGTCTCGCGCCTGCGTGCGCCGTCTGATCAATACGTCGTTCTAGGCTCATTGATGGTGTTTTGCCGCCATTCTCCGCGTTCTGATCAAAATCAATTTCTCTCTCTCCGTCTCTTCACTTTTGCATCCTCAGTCTCAAGCTCTCAACTCTCTCTCTCTCCAAAATATGCCATTGTTTCCAGATTTTCAAGCTTTGTAACAGCTTTCGTTGCTCTCCTCTGGTGAAGCTTTCACTGTCCTTTTCTAATAGTAACTATCTCCTGACTCCGGCATCTTCATCACCGGCTTCACTCCTCTGGTAAGCTTCTGTTCCTTCCTGGTTTCTAGTTTTTTGAGAAAGCTTTACCTTATTATTTGTTGCCATTGCTGTTCTGCTCAAGTTCTTGATTTATAAATCACGTATCTAAGCACATTTATTTTACGATTTTGCTTTTGCCCAATTTGTGTCTTGAATAAACACATTGCTCACAAATTTGTTCATTTTTGCCACTGTTCTTGGCCTCACACCCTTGTGTACACTTCATCACAGTGTTCTTGATAGTTCATCACTGTTCTTGATTCTGAAACACGTTCTTTGTTTTCTGTGTCTTTTCCAGATTCGTGCCTTCAATCTTTGTTTCCATAGATCTAATTTTTGGGATTTGCTTGTAGAACCCACAAACGTCAGGAAAAATCAAAACGAGTTCCCCTTAGTATCCCCACAAATTTTGACCATAGTGTATTTTTTAGGTTTTTAGCCGAGGTCTCTTAAAACCTTTACAAAAACACCTTCTTTCTGAAATTTAAGCCGACGTTATGGGTATGTGGAAGCATAGGGTAGATACCCCGACCAAATTAGAGCACTTCAGGCAGGAGTTTGACATCCCGGCCGATGTTCATCTGAGGTTGGCCTGGGAAAACGACTCCATCATGCCCGATGTAAACCTCATGCCTTTTCCTGTTGTTGCTTTCATCGAGTGCGGACTCAGGCTTCCGCTAGATGTCCTATTTCGAGAAGTCCTCCATTATTACAAGCTTAACCTGATGCAGTTAACCATTAACTCATACAGAGTCATTAATGGTATCATAGCCTTAGCACGCCGAGAAAATGCTAGGGTGACCTTAGCCGACATCCAATATTGCTATACCATGTGTGGCCTCAAATTAGAAAAAGGCTATGTCTATTACCTCAAACCTAGGTCTACTGAGTACAAACTGGTTGCCGACCTCCCAGACTCCAACAAGGGAGCCGAGGATGATTACTTCATTGTCTCGGGCAACTGGGAGTTTGCTCCAGATGACGGCCTTCACCTCTACCCTCTCAGCCGAACAGTATTCATAGAGGGTAATGGTAAGAGCTAAGTGTTACTTTTTTTTCAAGCTTTTAATACTTCTTTTTTTCCATATGTTCTAACATCTGTTTTTCTTGCAGCTCTTCCATAACCACTGAAAGACTTCCACAAGTCCTTCTTTCCCAGCAAGGACTTGAAGAAGCTATTGGATTTGCCTGTCCAACAGCGGAGAGCTCCTTTACTGCTCAACTTCATCCTGACCTACAAGTCGGTGCTTCCCGACATCCGAAGGAAGCAGAAAAGCAAGTCTCCTCCTTCCGCCACAACTCCACCAACAACTTCTTCATCTCGGCCGGATCAGGGGTCAACCTCAGATCCACCTGAACAACCATCTACCTCGGCTCCATAACTGATCCCGCCATCTCAACGTCATTGACGACGCCGAACTGTTTTTGCCACTGAGATGGCCCACCAGAAAGCAGTTGCTAAGGACCTTTTGGCCAATATCCCGTCCACTGTTGACGCTGAACCAGCACCATCTCAGCCAAAGCCAAAACAAAAAAGGATAAAAAAGGCTCAGCCAAAGGCAACGGTGACTCAAGTTGATAGTGAGGACACCTTGCCAATTTCCAAATTGGCTGAGAGTGATAAGGCCCCATCTGCTGCCGAGAAGAGGCCTGCCGAGGCCCAACCATCTAAATCCACAAGATCAAAGAGGCCGAGGTCGTCTTCTGCAACAGCTTCAGGCTCCATGAAGTCTGACTCTCCTTGGGCCCCCCAAATCACACTGGAGGACAGGCCAGTTAGAGCTGGAGACAGCGCCGACAACATTAACGTCGGCGTCGCTCTTAGTACCCGCTTTCCTTCTTCCCGGCGATCTCGATCGAAACGCCGAGATGAGCCAGTATGAAATTTTTGCCTTGATGCTGCAACACTCTGTTCAGGTAAATCCCTTCACCTGGCAATTTTCTTTCTCTATTTTTCCC